>PVKS010020654.1:0-36462 GCA_004027875.1 Aplodontia rufa
CCTCTCCCCCTCGCTGTCCTTCTCTCTTTAAAAAAAAAAAAATTCTTAAAAAAAAAATTGGGCACTTTCCTACATCTTTTTTTCACATTAAGCTTTCCTGAATTTCCCTCACCTGCCATTGAAGCCATTGAATCCAGTCTATCTATGTACTTTTTTTCTTTTTCTCCACCAGTACTGGGGATCTAAAGCTAGGGAGGTGCTCTACCACAGAGCTATACCCGTAGTCCCACCTATGTGACTTTTTTCTTTGTTTGTTGGTACTGGAAATTTAACCCAGAGGTGCTCTACCACTGAGCTGCACCCCCCCACCTATTCTAGAAAAGAGTGTCTGGGCCCATGGTGCATGCCTGTAATCCCAGTGACTTGGGAGGCTGAAGCAGGAGGATCGCAAGTTCAAGAAACCAGTCTTACAACTTAGTGAGGCTCTGAGCAACTTAGCAAAATCCTGTCTCAAATAAATATGAAAACAGGCTGGGGAACTGGAAAAAGAAGGCGGGGGGTTGTTAATTATTTTTCATCTGGTTTTTGTTTTTCCTTTATTTGTATATGTGATGCTGGGAATCAAACCCGATTTTTAATTTTTATTTTGATACAGGGTCTCATTGAATTGCTGAGACTGGCCTCTAATTTGTGATCCTCCTGCCTCAGCCTCTTGAGTAGCTGGAATTACAGCAGTGTACCACCTTGTCTATGTGCTTTTTCTAGGTGCTCAAGTCCTGTCTTAGACTAGCCTAATAGGAGAGACACACCCTTCTCAGGATTCTATGGTTCCTGTTTCTGCAGCAAAAGTGCAGAGTGAATGTTAGCAACATATAAAACATTTATTTTATGGTGTTTGTCTTCCTGTCACATTTTACTGTTAAGTTGTGAGCTCCGAGAGACAGGGGCACTGTCCTTTTTTGAGATAATGGTAGCATTGGTTCTCATGCCTTTGTGCTGTATGACTCACAGCATACAACTTTTATGTTTGTAGCACTCTATCTCAGAAATTATATAGATTATAAGCTTAGATATGAAAATACCCAATACATTGCCTGTAACTTCTGTCTCTCTCTTCAAGCACATTTGAATGCAAGTGATTGTGATCAGTGTGGTAATGTAAAATAATATTTAACAGGCAAAGTTAAATGTAGGGCTGAACTTTTTAGCAATTGACTATAAATCTAAAGGTGTCTAAGCAATAGCAAGTACGGATTTTATTGTGTGCGTTTGATCTTAAAAATAGTTTGTGAAATTCCACTCTTCTTTCAGGGCACTGTGAATTGGTCTGTTGATGACATTGTCAAAGGCGTAAACAGCAACACTTTGGAAAGCCAGCTGCAAGCTACTCAAGCTGCTCGGCAAGTCTTACGTGTTCTAACATGGGTAACTTAGGAAATCAGCCTTAATTGGATTTTTTGGCAGGATGGGGGCTGACAGATGGTGTGGGTAAAGTTTGATCCAGCCGTAGGTTTATTTATTTAGAAGTTATCCTGAGGTGAAACCTGGTGTCGTGGCACACACCTGCAATCTTATCAACTCAGGAGACTGAGTCAGGAGAATTACAAATGCAAGGCCAGCCTCAGCTACTTATATCCTGTCCCACAGTTAAAAGAAGAAAGGAACTGGGATGGAGATGCATGGGTTTGGATTTATGGCAGGCCTGTCCCCGTGGGCCTCTCATAGTGTTCCATGCCAGAGTAAACCGTGGCCCCGAACCATTGCCTGGCCTGTGTCCGTAGGCTGCTGGCACTGAAGTGGGTTGCACAATAGATCGAGAGAGAGAGAAAGCAAGCAAGCAAACGAGCTTAAAAAACTTTTTTTTCTGTAGGCAAGACTTTAATTTTCTATAGTTCCCTAAAATTCAACCCCCAGTGATAATCACTATTAATTTTTTGGGGGGACTGGGACTGGGACTTGGGCTTAAACCCAGGAGTTCTTAACCACTGAGCCACATCCCTAGTGTCCCTCCCCCATTTATTTTATTTTATTTTATTTTTTTGTGACAGGGTCTTGCTAAGTTGCCTCAGCCCCCCAAACTACTGGGGTTGTAGTTGTGCACAGCCATTGTTAACTTTTTGGTGTACTTTAAAAATACCAGTTTTTATCAAAGTGGCTTTTTAAGGGCCTGGAATGGTGTCTTGGTGGTGACTATGTTTGCCTGGCATGGATAAGGACGCAGGTTCAAATCCCAGCACCATGTACAAACCAAGTTTTAGAGCAACAAAAGCCATGAAAATCTAAATAAAATTGATTCTTTCTCTCTCACTGTCCCTCTTTAAAAAAAAAAAATGAGAGGGGACTGTGAGACAGAGAGAAAGAGAGAATCAATTTTACTTATTTTTTCTTCTGGGCTTTGTTTCTCTGACACTTAGTTGTGTTTGTGGTGCTGGGATTTGAACCTGGGTCCTTGCACACGCCAGGCAAACACTGTAACTGCCAAGTCATGCCCCTGTCCCTGTCTCTTTAAAAACAAAACAAAAGTTGCATTCGATGGATATATATATTTTTTATTGGCATTTTAAGTTGAAGTATATAATAGATTTTTGAGGGATGCAAAGGAGGAGAGTATTCCAAATTTCAGGCAATACTTTGATTTTTGGAAAAAAAGGTAGTTAGTATGGGGCTGGAGTGGTGGCTCAGTGGTTCAAGTGCTTGCCTGGCATGTGCAGGATCCAGGTTTGAACCCCAGCACCACTTACACAGCTAAGTGTCAGAGAAACAAAGGCCAGATGAAAAAATAAGTAAAGTTGATTCTCTTTCTTTAAGAAAGGTAGTTAGCCATACCACGCGTGTAGCATCATGGAAGTCATCAGTTCAGCCTGTTACGATCCAATATGTCTCAGCATTTATTTATTTATTTATTTATTTATTTATTTATTTTTATACTGGGAATTGAACCCAGGGGTACTTAACCATTGAGCCACATTCCCAGCCCTTCTTATTTTTTATTTAGAGACAGAGTCTTGCTGAGTTGCTAAAAAGTTCTTGCTAGGTTGTTAAAAAGTTCTCTAAAATTCTGAACTCTTGAGTTACACTTTAAATTGGTTTTTGCACAAATGTCTTGTTAATCATCTTCAACTTTTGTTTCTCTATTTGTTCTTTCTTAGGAAACTGCTTTCTCGGGAAAAACAGCCCCCCATAGACAATATAATCCGAGCTGGTTTGATTCCAAAATTTGTGTCCTTCTTGGGCAGAACTGATTGTAGTCCCATTCAGTTTGAGTCTGCTTGGGCGCTCACTAACATTGCTTCTGGTACATCAGAACAGACCAAGGCTGTGGTGGATGGAGGTGCTATCTCAG
Organism: Aplodontia rufa; assembly: GCA_004027875.1. Classification (NCBI taxonomy): domain Eukaryota; kingdom Metazoa; phylum Chordata; class Mammalia; order Rodentia; family Aplodontiidae; genus Aplodontia; species Aplodontia rufa. The sequence continues at coordinate 3,284 of PVKS010020654.1, forward strand.
CATTCATTTCTCTCTTGGCATCTCCGCATGCTCACATCAGCGAACAAGCTGTATGGGCTCTAGGAAACATTGCAGGTACTTGCACTTAAAATTCTTTTGACTGAATGTATCTAATCATAATGAGATGTTAGAAGGTCTGTTACAAGTAATAGTGACCTTTGTCAAATTTTAGCTTGCTTCAGGCCAGCAGGACTGGAGTGGTGGCTCAGTGGTTACGGCACTTGCCTGGCATGCATGAGTGTGCGGGTTCAAATCCCAGAACCACGTACATAACCAAGCGTTAGAGCAAGGAAAGCCACATGAAAACTAAATAAAATTGATTCTCTCTTTCTCTCTCTCTCTTTCACTGTCCCTCTCTCTTAAGAAGGGGAAAAAAGGGAGTTTCTAATAGTGTGTTCAATCACTGAACTTTTATGGTGCTGTTCAAGTAGATGTGATTAATTTTTTGCTTTTGTTTTCAGGTGATGGTTCAGTTTTCCGAGACTTAGTCATCAAATATGGTGCAGTGGACCCACTGCTGGCTCTTCTTGCAGTTCCTGATATGTCAACTTTAGCAGTAAGTTACCATCATAAATAAAGTCACTTATATTTTTATTCTGGTTTTTCCTACCTTCTGAAGACGGGCCTTCTCATGACTATTTTCTTTTCCCCCAGTGTGGTTACTTACGTAATCTTACCTGGACACTTTCAAACCTTTGTCGCAACAAGAATCCCGCACCCCCTCTAGATGCTGTTGAACAGATTCTTCCCACTTTAGTTCGTCTCCTGCATCATGATGATCCAGAAGTATTAGCAGATACCTGCTGGGCTATTTCCTACCTTACTGATGGTCCAAATGAACGCATTGAAATGGTTGTGAAAACAGGAGTGGTGCCTCAACTCGTGAAGCTTCTAGGAGCTACTGAATTGCCAATTGTGGTAAGTTGATCATTGAGCTAGAGAATAAAAGTAAGGAGGATAATTGATCAGTGGTGTTGAAATACTATTTTCAGACTATGATGGGCTTCTTGCTTGTCAAAATTATTAGGGTAGAGAATTTTTTTTAACATGCTGGAAAAAATGAAAGGTGACTATCAACATTTTTTTTTCAGACTCCCGCTCTCCGAGCCATAGGGAATATTGTCACTGGAACAGATGAACAGACTCAGGTTGTGATAGATGCAGGAGCACTTGCTGTCTTTCCCAGCCTGCTAACTAACCCCAAAACTAATATTCAGAAGGAAGCCACATGGACAATGTCAAACATCACAGCTGGCCGACAGGACCAGATACAGCAAGTTGTGAATCATGGATTAGTCCCATTCCTTGTTGGTGTTCTCTCCAAGGTAAAAGAATCTTGGGATTTAGTCAGATGACTGTTGGTATTTACAGGCTGTACCTGATCAGATTTTTTTCCCCCTGATACTCTGGAGGTGTGTGTTACACTGAGCCACATCCCTACCTTTAGTTAGGGCTTTGCCAAGTTGCTTAGATCCTGAGTAAGTTGTGGAGGCTGGCCTCAGACTTGCAATTTTCCTGTCTCAGCCTCCTAAACCATCGGTTTATAGGCATTTCTCACCTTTCCCCAGCAAGATTTTTTTTTTTAAGAGAGGGAGAGAGAGAGAAAGAGTTAATTTATTTTTCTATCTGGCCTTTGTTTCTCTGACACTTAGTTGTGTATGTGGTGCTGGGGTTTGAACCTGGGTCCTCATGCATGTCAGGCAAGTGTTCCAACCGCTGAGCCAATACCATCAAGATTTTTTTTAAAGGGGGGCGGCTGGAGCGGTGGCTCAGCGGTTACAGCGCTTGCCTGGCATGCGAGAGTATGCCGGTTCAAACCCCAGCACCACGCACACAATGAAGTGTCTGAGTAATGAAAGTCCATTAAAAACTAAATAAAATTGTTTGTCTTTCTCTCTCTCTATCACTGTCCCGCTCTCTTTAAAAAAAAAAAAAAAGGGGGACAAGTGAGAGGGAGAGAAAGAATCATTTTTTTTTTAAGAGGGACAATGAGAGAGAAAGAGAGAAACAATTTTATTTAATTTTTCATGTAGCTTTGGTTCCTCCGACACTCTGCTGTGTATGTGGTTCTGGGGTTTGAACTCGAGCACTCTCGCATGCCAGACAAGCGCCGTAACCGCTCCACCCCCAAGAATCATTTTTTTATTTAGTTTTTCATGTGACTTTTGATGCTCTAACACTTCGTTGTATACATGGTCCTGGGGTGTGAACCCCTGTCGTTGTGCATACCAGGAAAACGCAATAAGCCCTGAGCCAGTTCTAGTCCCTCCTGCAAGATTCTTAAAGGACGTTGTTGTATGCCAAGTATTTGCCATTAACCATGTTCGTTCAAGGTTGGATAGAACCAGTTGGTGTTTTTAATCATTGTTTTTGTGAGAAAGTACCTTTGGGGTCTTATTTGTATGACTGAAACAAAACCATTTTCTTATGTTTATCAGGCAGACTTTAAGACACAAAAGGAAGCTGTATGGGCTGTGACCAACTATACAAGTGGTGGGACAGTTGAGCAGATTGTGTACCTCGTTCACTGTGGCATAATAGAACCATTGATTAACCTCTTGACTGTGAAAGACACCAAAATTATTCTGGTTATTCTGGATGCCATTTCAAATATCTTCCAGGTAGGTCCTAACAAGGTGGCATTTGATTGAGTTTGGATTTGATCAAAATCATTTTACTATTTGGACTCAGGGAATGTCTGCTAAGTGTACTCAGTAAGCCACAGAATCAGAATCAGAACTCTTGTTTATGTGGAACCACACTCTCTTTTTTTGAGGAGATGGGGTCTCGATCTTTGGCCCATGCTACTCTTGGACTCCCAAGCTTAAGCCATCCTCTGCCCTCCCCCTTTTGAGTAGCTGAGGTGTCTACCACTGTGTCCAGCTGGACTATATATACTTTATACGACAGGAATTATAAGAGATATAAAGGAGATGAGAAGTGGATGATGTGTCCTTAAATGGAGATGATCTGTACTGAATTTTGGTGAAATTAAATTTGAATGACTTACTTAGCTAATTTATATTTTTCTTTTGGTTCCATCTCTAATTCAACCAAGATTTTTACGTAGAGTGGAGTCTAGAATAGGAGTGCTGGTGTTTCCTTCTGTGCATGTATACAATTTGTCAATATGTGGCCAGTTTTCCTCCTCACTCTCACCTAAAACCCCCAAATTAATTATTTTGAAGCAAATCAGTTTGACATACATGTTATTTATGTATCTACTAAAACTTGAGGACTTAAAAAATTTAAGCTTGCCTGGTATGGTTACTAGGGAGGCTGAGGCAGGAGGATTGCAAATTGGAGGCCAGCTTGGGCAACTTGGTGAGATCCTCAAAAAATTTTTTTTTCTTAAAGCTCAGTGGAGACTACCTCTGAGTTCAATCCCTAATACCACCAGAAAAGCCACACCAAACCAACTAAATTCCATGCTATTTTTATACTTAATAAATTCTTATTAATACAAACAAATATTTCAGTCAGGGAAGAGTGCTAAAAAGCACATCATAAGCCATGTTTGCTTATGGACAGTGATTCTCCATCTTCATTACACTTTGATATTAACTAAGAGGTTTTTACAGAGTAATAATTTCTGTTGTCAGTGTAGACCAATTGAACCTGAATGTAGTGTTGCTTCAGCAGTTACCCAGGTGTTGTTGGCGCATTGGAAAGGCTGAGAGCTACTCTAAACTCTCTGGGTGGCAGCTACAGTCAAGTAGTAGTTGCTACTACTGATTACCTGGAAAATCTCAAGATGTTAAGTGGACATAAAGCTGTTACATAGGGGTGTTTCTACCAGCTACAGATTAATTTGAAAATATGGAAGTTGTTTTTGTAATTAGGATATAACAGTATAGGCCGGTAAACTTAGAATTATTTTTTTTTTTTTAGGCTGCTGAGAAACTAGGTGAAACTGAAAAACTGAGTATAATGATTGAAGAATGTGGAGGCTTGGACAAAATTGAAGCACTACAGAACCATGAAAATGAGTCTGTGTACAAGGCCTCATTAAACTTGATTGAGAAGTATTTTTCAGTAGAGGTAAGTAACTCACAGTAATACTAATAGCTTAGAAAATACACATGTGAAGCCAAGCCCATGAGATTTCTTTTTTTTTTTTTTTACTTTTTATTTAAGCAAGATTTTATTTCTCATTATAGTTTCACGTATTGAAGAGGTTTGAATTACAGTTTCATTCATGCACACACCATATATTCCCCTCTTTACCCTCCCCACCCTCTTCCCTTTCCTCTTCTGCTTTCCCCATCCCCTTAAGATCTTAATCCGTGTTTGATGAATTTGTCTGTAAACTTATTGTTCTGTTACTCTTTCCTATATTGTACTCTGGTTTCCACATATAAGAGAAAGCATTTGACCCTTGAGTTTCTGGGTTTGGCTAATTTTACTTAGCATGATTTTCTCCATCTCCATCCATTTATCAGCAGCAAAGGCTCTGATTTCATTGTTTTTAACAGCTGAGCAGAACTCCTTGCTATCTATATACCACAGTTTCTTGCAATGATGGGCATCTGGGTTGATTCCATAATTTAGTTATTGTGAATTATGCTGCTTGCCTTCATGCTTTTTAAAATGAGCCCTGTACCCCTTGTTAAATAGAGCAAACTATCAGTGTTTGTAGGATTTACTGTATTTATTTGCTCCTTTGAAAGTTGGTTTGATGGTGATATTTAACCTGAGAGATTAATTTTGCTAGTTTACTTTTTTTTTTTTTTTTTTTAAAAGAGAGAAGGATAGTGAGAAAGACAGAGAGAGTCAATTTTTATTGAGTTTTTCACATGGCTTTCATTGCTCTGACACTTAGTTGTGTACGTGGGTGCTGGGGTTTGAATCCAAGTACTCTCGCATGCCGTGCAAGCCCCGTAACCGCTGAGCCACTGCACCAGCCCCACTAGTTTACTTTTGAATGAACAGATTTGGAAATCTTAATATTCCAAGGCTAAGTTTAATGGATGTCTTGGTAGGAGATGATAGAGAAGTGGGCCAACCCCAGGATCATTCCTTTCCTACCGAAAAGTGATAGAACGGTGAAGAAGAAGAATTTCAGCTTATTTTTCTGTTAATATAGTAGCATTCCTTAACTCGTTCAAAATCTTTCCTAGGCACTAAGGAATTGGCCAAGTTTTAGCAGGCCTCTTTTTCTTCCTGCCTACGTCAGATGGTGCAGGAATAAAGATGAACTATGCAGGTGAAGGTCTTGGGAATAAATACAGACTTCTTTGCTGGGTGAAGTGGTTCACACCTGCTTAGAAGGCTGAAGGCATAAGGATTGCAAGTTTGAAGCCAGCATGGGCAACTTAGTGAGACCCTGCCTCAAAGTGCAAATAGAAAGGGCTGGGGATACAGTTATGGCAGAGTGCCCTTGGGTTCAGTCCCCAGTACTGCAAAAACACAAGAATTAAAGCAGACTTTCAGACCGGCTCTTGCGAAGAAATGTGCCGTGTTTGTGGTTTATATTGTTGTTTAACCTTTCCAGGAAGAGGAAGATCAGAATGTTGTGCCAGAAACTACCTCTGACGGCTATACCTTCCAAGTTCAGGATGGGACTCCGGGCACCTTTAACTTCTAGGCTGTACAGCTGAGGCGTAAAGTTTGTTGTGTACTATGTTCGGTATAAGTTTGTCTTAACTTTTTCTCTACTAAGAACTCTTTTTAAATGTGGTTTGTTATTGTAGCACTTTTTACAACAAAACTATACTTGAACAGTTCCAAACTGTACATACTGTATGAAACTTGTCCTCTAAATGGGTTTCTTATTTCTATGTGGAATTTCTTATCTTACAGCGTCCTGTAAATAAAGATTAAATTCCACCCCTTTCTTTCACTATGCCTGTGTGTTGCTTTATAATCTGGAGGCTTGTAACTGAAGCTAACTGAGAGGTGCTTCCTGCTTGCAAGCATCGTTTGATGTAAGGTTTGTGATATCATCAAGGATACAGTGGTGACAGTTTTTTCCAGCCAGATTTTGAGCCTCCCGGCTTTGTTCTAGGATTTTCCCCCTCCTGGTGCTAATGGTTACTAAGGCTGGTCTAGAACTTAAGATCCTCCTGCCTTAGCCTTCCAAGTAACTAGGATTACAGGTATGCACCACCGCCCCCACTGAGTTTTGAAATGAATCACAGATCTTTCCTGGATCTGTAAGTGGAATTTATTCTTCCCAGACCTCTGGCATGAAAGTAGTTCCAGCTGAAAGCCAGCTGCATGTTTGCATTACGTGGGAAAGTTTACACGGAAGTTCTAGTTTATGAAGATGGGTGTTGTAGCTTCTTTTTTAAAGGTAGTTCCTTCAGCACCTGTGCTCACCTGTGCTTTATTGGTTGGTAATGGAACAAGGAATGGATTCTGAGAAGAAATCACAGAAATGTTAGCTACAGTACCCCGTAATCCTTAGGAAAAATGCAGTGCATCTTAAATTGGAAGTAGTTTTCTGATCACTTGATTAGTGGGAAAGTAACCAGCCAAGTCTCCACCACTGAAATGTGACAGCCCTGATGGCCTCTTTTCCCATAGAACCTGTGGTGGTAGAGGTGGGGATGTGGGTGTAAAAAGTGATTGATGGGGGCTGGAGCGGTGGCTCAGCGGTTACCATGCTTGCCTGGCATGTGTGAGTACTCGAGTTCCAACCCCAGCTCCACATACACAACGAAGTTTTGGAGCAACAAAAGCCACATGAAAAACTAAATAAAATTGATACTCTCTCTCTCTCACTATCCCTCTCTCAAAAAAAAAAGTGATTGATGATCTTTAGGGCTACTGTACTCATAAAATAAGACTTAAGGCAGTCACCCTTTCTTGACGGCACTTGTGAGGATTTCCTTCCCCCAGTTCATCAGCGTGCACAGAAACAACATTTTGCCTTTTGCAGATAATAGGGTTTCAAGTTCCTTCAATGGAACAGAATGTTTAATACTTGTCTTGTTTGGGTACAGAACTAGAGCACTCAGGCTAATGCTTAGCTGAAGCACTTCCCACAGCCAAGCTCCCAGCCCTGGGTAACTTGCAGCTTGTCCTGTGCGAAGGCTCCCATAAAAGGGGAAGAGAAGTGACAAAAGCATGGCTCTACTTGTTCCAGCTACTTCTAGCACCTCTCTCTCTTTTTCTCCAGCCCGAGTCCTTTCTTGGCAGCGGGATCTTCAACTTGAGAAAAGGTAATGTAAACATGACACTCCAGGTTTCTGCTCTACGACCGGGGACCTAGCTTCACGGGGACTAGTCTAGTAGACAGACTGGTGAAAGTACAAGGTCTTAATTATGAGACGCAAGACTCAACACTGAGGTAATGGATAAGAGATAGCTGATTTCCAAAAATACATGTCATATTTTAGATAAAATTCTTAGCATACTAGTTTCTTTGGAGTTGTCGGAAATCCATAGAGGCAGGAATGTTTTCATTTAACTCATCTGTGACCAAAGCTTGTATCTTTGAGAATGACTTAGTAATCAATTTATTTTATTTTTAATCAATTGATTTTATTATTATTATTTTTTTTTTTTGGAACTGGGGGTCGAACCCAGGACGTTGCGAATGCTGTGCAAGTGCTTTGCCACTGAGCTACATCCCAGCCCTATCAATTGATTTTATTTTTTTTTTATTTTTTTTTTTTTACAACTTTATTTAGTTTTTCACATGGCCTTAGTTGCTCAGTTGTGTAAGTGGTGCTGGGGTTTAAACCCAGGTCCTTGTGCTTGCCAGGCAAGCGCCAAAACCGCTGAGCCACTGCTCCAGCCCTTTTTTTTTTTTCCTGTCAAAAACACTACATAGCCACCAACTTTTCCCTTTTTCATTGCTAATGATTTATTAATGCACCAGATCTTTTTTCCTAACAGTTTGAAATCTCATTTAGCATTTTAATAAATTGTATATCTTTGCCTATAACTTTGATTTATTGCATTATAATACGTAAGTTTGGGAGGTAACACTTGTAATTTCATGAGGCAATTATTACAGCTAAAATTGTTAACACTTTGGTTGTTGTAGTAATCTTTGAAGGGTAATGATCATTAAAAGATTGATTGTTGGGGCTGGAACAGTGGCTCAGAAGTTAAGGGCACTTGCCTGGCATGCGCAAGTACACCAGTTCAATCCCAGTACCATGTAGTGTCAGAGCAATAAAAGCCACATAAAAAACTAAATTGATTCTCTTTCTCACTGTCTCTCTCTCTTTAAAAATAAACGAGTAAATTGATGTTGGGGGCTGGAGCAGTGGCTCAGGGGTTGGAGGCTTGCCTGGCATGCACAAGGACCCAGGTTCAAACCCCAACGTCACATACACAACTAAGTGTTGGAGAAACAAAGACCAGATTTTTAAAAAATTATCTCTCTCATTTTTTTTTTAAAAAAAAGGTTGATTATTGGGCTGAGGGTGTAGCTCAATGGCACCATGCTTTCTCAGCATGCCCAGAGCTCCAGGTTTGATCACCTACACTGCCAAAAAAAAAAGAAAAGGAAAAATGCTGCATCCGTGTTAAGCATTCTGGGAAGCGTTGGTTCTTTATGTTGCTGCATTGTGTATTTTAGTGTCGAGCTACTTGACTACTTTTTAAACAAAGTCAAACTGTTTCCTAAAATTGGTTTTTCCCCCCTTTGCCCTCAACATTTTGACTGCATCATTACTTGAAAGGATTCAAAACTTGGGATACTTTCTTTTTATTGTACATCCTCATTATCAAAAGGGTATTTGCTTCAGCATTTGGCCTCCTAGCTCTCTCTCTCTTTTTTTTGATAGAACCAAGTCAATTAAAATCAAAACAGTGTTCACCAAAGTGGTATGTTCCTTTCCTTCCCACCATTAGCAGAAGCAAAACCTTCAATTTTGTTTGTATGGGCAGTTGGAAGCCTTGCGAGAGGGAAGACTCGAGTTCAGAAGGCCATTAAGGGAAATGTAGCTGGCTACTTACCTCCCTCCGCCCTTGCTGAAGTTTGCCAAAACCCTGCCGACTGAATTTGGAAAGCTCTTGAAACATGTCATTAATGATGCTTTTGAAATTGGGCTGTTGACCTAATTTGTGATGAACAAAACCTGGCTAAATCACACGGCAACCCCCTCTTCCCCCCGAAGGGGCAGTGTTAGTGAAGTGTCTTAGCAACATCTCTGATTTAAGTTTCATAACCTCAGCTCATAAAGATGACAAAAAACACTCAAGCTATCAAGAGGGGTCTTTTGAGGGCAAAAGCATAATTTAATTTTGAGCATTTGTATGTTAAATGGCATGTTGTTGGCATAGTTTGAAAGCATAATTCTGGTGTCTCTACACACCCAGTTCCTCCTAAATATTTGGGAGAGTTTCATAACAGTGTGTAGGAGTCATCCACACCAAACCCTCTTAAATCGATCAGTTCATGCATTCCTCCTGGGCTCCGCAGTTATAAATGTCTTTCCCAGCCCTGGTTCTGGGAGGTGGTGTAGTGCCGTGGGATGGACCAGTATTTAGAGGTCGAGGGCTGAGGATGTAGCTTTAGTGGTAGAGCGCTTGCCTAACATCCATTCCTAGCCCAGGAAAAATAAGGAAATAAAAACAAAGGAGCCAGATCTGCCTGAGTTCAAATTCTGCTTCTTGCACAGGTCAGTGGATGACCCTGAGGCTGGTGAAGCACCCAACCTCACGGTGCAGAAGCAAATACCAAAGACGTAAACAGCCCCAGTGAGTACTACTGAAGTTCTCAGGCCTTTACTAGAAAAGTTATTTTCGTTCTTCCATAGTCTCCAGTTTTTACCCACTAGGTTGAGTTTGTTGTTTCTAGTTTCTTTGTCAATCACAGATTAAAATCAATACAAAGGGATGCTTTGTATGCTCAACGGCAGAGTGCTTGCCTGTCGTGTTTGTCCTGTGTTCAGTTCCCAGCACTAAAAAAAAAAACGTCGCCATGCTGAATTAGGGAGTCCAGGAGTATACTGTACTCAGCGATAGGATTCTACCCACTCAATGTCCTTTTAGTCTTTAGGTATTTTAGGGGCTTGGCATGGCTTTCTGAACAATGGAACCAGCCCAAAGAAGGCCCACCAGGTCCAAGTTCATGGATCAGCTCTTGGCTTTTATAGTTACCCTGGGTTGTTTCCCTTTCTTGCGAATTTATTGGACAGTGATTAGAGCTGCAAAGTATATATGTGTTTTTCTTAGCAAAACTGTTGGAATACAACAGAAACCTGGAAAAACATGTAGAAATAGAGAAGTTTTTTTTTATTTTTATTTTTTTAAGAGATAGTGAAAGAGAAAGCCAATTCCATTTATCTTTGCATCTGGCCTTTGTTTCTCCGAAAGGTGCTGGGATTTGAATCTGAGTCCTTGTGCATGCCAGGCAAGCCTTCTACTGCTGAGCCACTGCTCCAGCCCTGAGAATTGTTTTTTAACCCTTTGCTTTACACCCAAATTTTAGGTGACCAATGACATACACCCCTCAAGCAATGTCTGTCACTTGGAGCAAATGTCAACTTAGCGAATTAGAAGTTTGTCCCCTCCCTTTCTCTCACTTCCCCTGTCCCTGGGCTTCTTTTCCTTTCATGTGACTTTTTTCTGGTACTGGAGGTTGAGCCCAGGGACTCCTCATACACATGTTAGGCAAGTACTCTACCTAACAAACCCAGCCCCATGTAACTTTTAAAAATAACTTCCTAATTACAGAAGTGATACAATTTTTTTTAAATATGAAAAACAACACTACAAAAATTAAAACAGTAGCTGGGGCAGGGGGTGTAGCTCAGTGGTAGAGCACTGTGTAGCACGTGCAAGGCCCTGGGTTCAAAACCCTGGAAGAATAATACTAATAATAATAACTAATTACAGCAATGGATTGTATAATTTGACAGTGATAAGAATTTTTTTTAAAAGAGAGGGACTGTGAGAGAGAGAGAAAGGGAATCGATTTTTTATGTAGTTTTTCATGTGGCTTTTGTTGCTCCCACACTTTGTTGTGTACATGGTGCTGGAGTTTGAACTCACGTCCTCGCGCATGCCAGGCAAGCACTGTAACCACTGAGCCACTGCCCCAGCCACTGATAAGAATTTTTAACCTAAGGTCCAAAATAGGCCATGGAGACCAAGAACCTCTGAAATTTTATGCAGTGTTTACTGTTAAATACATTGCACATGTGTTTCTTTTATGTGTGTGTGTGTGCACGCGTGTGCATGTGTGTTAATGGGAGTTGAACTCAGAGATGCTCTACCATTGAGCTTCCCCCAGTCCTTTATATTTTCATTTTTTATTTTGAGTCAGGGCCTGGCTAAGTTGCTGAGGCTGACCTTGAATTCCTAGTCCTCCTGCCTCAGCCACCTGAGGGATTACAGGCATAGACCAACTACACCCAGCATGCATGTGCGTGTCAAAGAAAGCTGCTGATAGCATGATTAAGACTAGGTTTTCAGGGGCTGGGGCGGTGGCTCAGCAGTTCTGGCACTTGCCTGGCATGCACAAGTACACGGGTTCGAACGAAGTGTTGGATCAACGAAAGCCACATAAAAGACTAAATAAAATTGATTCTCTTTTTATCTATCACTGTCCCACTTTCTTTAAAAAACAAAAGCAAAAAAACTAGGTTTTCGGGACTGGAGCAGTGGCTCAGGGGTTACAGCACTTGCTTGGCATGCGTGAGGACGTGATTTCAATCCCCAGCCCCACGTACACAAGGAAGTGTTGGAGCCACAAAAGCCACATGAATGACTAAATAAAGTTGATTCTCTCTTTCTCTCACTATCACTCTCTTTAAAAAAAAAAATTGCTGATTTTTTAAAAATTAGGTTTTCAAACTGTTATAATGTGTTTTCTTATGTCATTAAGCTTGCTTCACACAGTAGTTTAAGACCTCAAACCAGTGAATTTAGCTGTAATTCGATTAACGAACTCTAGCCAAGTAGGAGCTGGTGGTTTTGAATTTGGTTTTTGTTTGTCTTTTGCGTTTTAGACAGGTCTTATCTCGAACTTGTCATCCTCCTGTCCCAGCCTCCTGAGTACCTTGGATTACAGGAGTGTGCCATCATGCCTGGCTGAACAGGAGGTTTTTGCTTTTTGATTTTTTTTTTGTTGTTGTTTTGTTTTGTTTAAAGAGAGAGGGACAGTGAGAGAGAAAGGGAGAATCAATTTTATTCAGTTTTCCATGTGGCTTTTGTTGCTCTGACTCTTCATTGTGTATGTGGTGCTGTTGTTCGAACTTGTGTCCTCGCGCATGCCAGGCAAGTGCCGTAAGCGATGAGCCACCACTCCAGCCCTAAACAGGAGTTTTAATCATGGTCCCTAAAAGATGGGATTTGCAGGAATGGGGTTATAGCTCAGTGGCAGAGTGCTTTCCTAGCATATGGGAGGCCCTGGATTTATTCCCTAACAACACACACACACACACACACACACACACAAGAAATGGCATTTGGTTGCCATCCTTGTAGTGTGGATCATGAAGGTCCCTTAGGTCCCTTAAAGGTCCATGGGTTAAAGGCTTGGTCCCCAGAGTGACACTATTGGAAAGTCACCAACCTTTCGGAAGTGGGGCCCAATGGGAGACCAGTAGGTCATTGAGGGCATGTGGGCCTCTGGCCTCTTCGCTTTTCTCTTTTGTCTTCTGGCCATGAGCTGAACAGTGTTTTCATCCACACATTCCCTGCTGTTGCCACTAAGAGGCCTAAAAGCAACAGATCCCCCAAATGTGGGTTGGAAACTCCAAAACTGTGACCCAAAATAAAGCTTTTCTGTCTTTGTGCTCCACAATCCCCCTCTGTCTCTCTCTGTTTCTTTTTCTTCCCAGGGCCTCACACATGCTAAGCTAATGCTAGCACTGAGCTACATCCCCAGACCAACCTTTTTTCTTTATAATTTTTCCAAGGTATTTTCTTACAGTGATGGAAAGCTGACCAACACAGATGTTCATTCCAAAAGCATGAGGAAACACATGAAATCTCTGTGTTGCCTTTGACCCTGGGAAGGGAAGACAGCAGGAATTTGCATTTCTCCATTTGTCTCAAGTTCTTAGCCTCCAGTTTGATTTCCCTCAGGGTCCAGTGGGTGGGCAGTAACAATGGTGCTCTTCTGGCTCCTCCATCCTTCCACTGACAGCCAGGTCTCAGAGAGGGAAGTCACACATCTCACAAGTGGTAAGCCAAGCTCTGATGACAGGAGGAACGGTTCATAACTGTGGTTAGGAAGCAGAGTTGGCCTGGCCATCACCAGCGTAATTACGAATGTCATTCTCTTCAGGAACTGGCTCCTTTATGGGCCTTGTTCCTTTGCTCCGGAGGTAACAATTGCCATTTTCCTCTGGTATTTCTGCTGTGGTATTACTTACTCTTCTCCCAGGAGACCCGGGGAATTCGCTAGGCACGGTCCCAGCTGGCTTCCAGGTGGCTGTCAGTCCTGTGACCCTCACCAACACCACAGCACAGATTGACCTGGGAGGTTCAAACTTGGCTCACTGGGGCACTAAACCTCCCAATCCCCAGGCTGGGAGATTTATGGGCAGGCGACGGAGAAAACAAATCTCTAGAGGTGGGATGGGGTCAGGCAGTTTACTTTTGTTGAATGTTCTAGAATTCCTCCTAAAACAGAAGAGGCTGAGCTCATTTTTACTCCACCAAAGACAGAATAACTAGATAAGTAGCAACCTGTTATTGACATTACTAAATAACCTAGCAAAGAAAAATATTTTTTTAAAAGAGAGAGGAACAGTGACACAGAGAGAGAGAGAGAGAGGAGAATCAATTTTACTTAGTTTCTCATGTGGTTTTCATTGCTCCAACACATTGCTGTGTACGTGGTGCTGGGGTTTGAACTCGTGTCTCCCCAAATGCCAGGCGAGCGTGGTAACTGCTGAGCCACCGCTCCAGCCCCTGCAAACAAAATTCTTAATTCCGTGTCTCTGTCTCTTCCCCCGTCTACATATATTCTAGCGTGCCCGTGCAGATACAGAGTGTATGGGATCCTGTCTGTTCTTCCTGTAGGTTCGTGTGCAAGAGGAATCCTCTCCTCTTCCGTGGCGTGCAATTTACCGTGCTCAGCTTCCCATCGGAACGATCCGGGAACGAGCTGTCCAGTTCCCACTGTTGACAGCGTCTGCGCCTTTCAGGTAAAAATGGGTAACAGAGCTCAAATAGTTTCTTGTTGCAAAGAAATTCTTCAATGTCCATTTCCTGGAGATAATGTCGAGAATGCAAGCAGGTTTCTAACATGCTTCAGCTGTTCAGGAAATACTTCAAATAACTTCCTGCTCTAGAGAATAGGAGGAGGCGATGGTTGGAAAGGAGCGCCCCGTTTCTTCACCGTCTCCGATGCAGCGCGCCGGGACCCCGTGCCATTCCCACGCACGCTCCCTCAGCCCCTTTCTGGCTCTACCAGGCTTTTTATGCAGGAATGTTCTTTTAAGAGCATGGCCAGAATCCTAGGAACTTGGACTTCCTATCCCATCCTGGCCTGAGCTCCCTAGGGAACCGTACAAATCTGAGCTAATTGAGGCTGGAAAGTCCCACGCCGTCCTCCCGGCTGTTGCTGGAAGGCAGCCAGCTCTGAGGTGGACCAGTGGCTGGTTTTGCCCTGCACCGCAACAATTCAGACAAGAAGGAGAGGAAGAGAAGCCAAGAACCTAATGCCACTGAAACTCTAGGAAGAAGCAGGCGAGGCAGCACATAATTAACTGCCTCCTCGGTTCACTTCAGCCCCACAGTGGGTCTCAGATATGGGTTTTTTTTTTTTGTTTTTATTTTGCAGGACTGAGGATCGAACTGGGGGCCTTGCACGTGCTAGGCAAGCGCTCTGCTGCTGAGCTAAATCCCCAACCCCCAAGATACTGGTGTTTTTCACTGGGTCATTTAGGGCTTGGGTAAGATTTCAGGTAATGGGGGGGGAGGTCATCCTCAGTCAAAGCAAATGTTGCTCATCCTCCCCCCAAGGGAACATTTGATAAAAAGTATGGAGACATTTTTGGTTGTCACAACTAGGGAAGGGGAACTTTATTCTCTTTAGTGGGTCACAGGGATGCTGCTAAACACCTTCAGTGCACAGACCACCCCTGAGTAAAAGGCTTTCTGTCCAAAATGTCAGCATCATGGAGGTTGAAAACCCTGATGTAAAGGTTCAAAGGAGGGCTGCAGCGGTGCCTCCGCCGTTACAGCACTTGCCCGGCATGCGCGAGTACGCAAGTTCAAACCCCAGCACCACGCACACAACCAAGTGTCCGAGCAATGAAAGCCACATGAAAAACTAAATAAAATTCATAAACTCATTCTCTCTCTCTCTCTCTCACACTGTCTCTCTCTCATTAAAAAAAAAAAGTTCAAAGGAAGCCAGGTGCGGTGGTGCACACCTGTCATCCCAGTAACTATGGAGGCTAAAGCAGGAGGATCGTAAGTTCAAAGCCAGCCTCAGCAAGTTAGGGAAACCCTATCTCAAAACAAAAAAATAAAAAGGGCTGGGGATGTGGCTTAATGGTTGAGTGCCCCTGCGTTCAATCCAATAAAATAATAAGAATCAATCATTACCAATAAATTACTGAAAATAATTACCGATAAATAAATAAATTAATGATCATAAAGGTTGGGGTTCGGGATTTAGCTCAGTGGCAGAGCGTTTGCCTAGCATGCACAAGGCCCAGAGTTTGGTCCTCAGCCCTGGAAAAAAAAATAATCATAAAGGTTAAAAGGGATTAGGTGTTGACCTGTGTCCCCACCCTCAGCCTTGAATCTTATGTTTGTGACCTTCTAGACCATTCAGCTCTAGAATCTATTCTCACAGAAACACCTCTCTGGGGTCCCAGGCTCAGTCAGTGTCCCAGGAATGACTGGGCAAGGCACAGCTTGCACTGCAACATGGGTTGCGGCAGTCAGTGCCTCCTACATCTTGTGAGGGCCCCCCTGGAGAAGGAACCTCTCTCAGCACCCACAAGGCATCGGCGGGTCCAAGGGTCACGAGGGAAAGGTCCTTTCCAGGCGTCTCCTTGGCTTGTCCACGTCCGTCTTCGCCCCTGTGCCTCGTCTCATTGACTTCCAGCTCTTCTCATCTGTCTCTGCCAAAGTCCCCTTTTCCCTAAGGACGCCAGTCGTGTTGGACTAGTGCCACGTTAGTGACCTCATCGGAACTTGATTGTCTCTGTAAAGATCCTATCGGGAAATAAGGCTACATTGTGCGGTAGGAGGGGTTCTGACTATGATGCATCCTTTTTGGGGAAAGCAATTCAAACTGTAACAAGTAAATGTTCTCGACTGCACCTTTTTAAATCTTTTTTTGAGGTGGGTTCTTGCCATGTTGCTCAAACTAGTCTCAGACTCCTGGGCTCAGGCTCAAGCAACACTTGTTTTTCTTTAAGAATGAGGGAGAAAAAGAGAAAGAATCAATTTTATTTATTTTCTCATCTGGCCTTTATTGCTCCGCTCCGACACTTAGTTGCGCGTGGTGCTGGGTTTGCACCCGGGTCCTCCCACATGCCAGGCAAGCGCTCCAACCGCTAAGCCGCTGCTCCAGCCCCATCGAGCAGTTCTCTTAACTTGACTTCCAGAGTGGCTCACGCTGCAGCCATGTGCCTGGTGCCTGACAGAAATGGAACTTTGTGGCGGTGGCGGTGCGGGGGAATTACATTAAGAGATTTTTCGGAGGGCCGGAGCGATGGCTCAGCAGTTACAGTGCTTGCCTGGCGTGTGTGAGGACGCGGGTTCGAACCCCAGCACCACGCACACAACTATGTGTCAGAGCAATGACAGCCACATGAAAAACTAAATATAACTGATTCTTTCTCTGTCTCTTTAATTAAAAAAAAAAAAAAGCATAGAAGGGGCTGGGATGTGGCTCAGTGGTAGAGCTTTTGCTTAGCGTGAGTCCCTGTGTTCAGTCCCCAGTGCCACAAAAATAAAAAAGACAAAAAAGACACAAGGAAAGCTGGTGACGATGGCAGGACATGCCTCCCTTGCTTCTCCCTTTCTGCGTCATGGATGATAAATGTGGAACCGCGGTAGCCTCCGCTCCGCTCTTGCTGCCTCCGCTTCCTCTGCCTCTGGTTTCCCTCCAGCCTACGCAGCAAGCGAAGGGGTTGGGAGAGGGGCTGTTCGTTTGTTTTTTTTGTTTTGTTTTTGTTTTTAAGAGAGAGGGGGAGAGAGAGAGAGAGAGAATCAGTTTCATTTAGCTTTTCACGTGGCTTTCATTGCTCCGAAGCTTCGTGGTGCGGGGCTGCGAACCAGCGTCCCTGAGCTTTCCAGGCAAGCACTGAAACTGCTGAGCCACCGCTCCAGCCCCTGTTTGTTTGATTTTTGGTTTCTTTTTTTTGTCCTGAGGATTGAACCCAGGGGCGCTTTACCCCTGAGCCACATCTGCAGCCCTTTTTATTTTTTATTTTGAGACAGGGTCTCCCTAAGTTGCTGAGGCTGGCTTTGAACCTGTGATCCTCCTGCCTCAGCCTCCCAAGCTGCTGGGATTGCAGGCGTGTGCCACTGTGCCCAGCTAGGGGGTTGTTCTTTAATGGGCCTTGCTTACCCGGGCAACTCCCCTAAGATCCCTCCCTTTTGGTTGTCTTTATTTTGTTGAGATACAACATGTTTGTAGTGCAGAGTACAAAGCACTCTGACCCTGAGCATGCGGCTCCATGCAGGTTCACCCGTTCAGGTCAGGATGTGTCCCCAGGACCCCAGAAGGTCCCTTCTCTAAGCCCCTCTCCAGCTCCTCCCCACCTTCTTCCCCCATTGTCTGACTTCCTCCGCAGAGGGCTCTTGAAGGCATGAATCAGATCTTGACACTCAGTGACGCTTCGCTGATGGCTCACTGGAGCCTGCAAGGCCTTGGAGGAACTGATCCTGAGCACCCACCCCATGACCTTCTCGCCTCGCATTTCCCAGGCTTGCTGTCTCAGCCACGCTGCTCTCCCCGCAAGCCCTCGCCCCCACCCTGCAGCCGCCACAGGACCTTTGCCCATGCCACCTCCTCTTCCCGTGGGAGTCTCCCCACACATCTTCCTGTATCTCACTGCTCCTCATCATTTAAGTCTCCTTCCACGACACCACTCCTTCCCCTCATCCCTTTACTGTGTTTTATTTTGCAAAACATTTACCTTCTCTTATCGGAAAAAGCCCTCATTTGTACACCTAACAGCCTCCAAATCTCAGTGGCTCAACACAAAGGGGTCAGATCTCATGTCACACTCCGCTGTGGGTGGGGACGGGGGCTGTACTCACTCCTCCAGGGACACAGGCTTCCTCCATCTATTGGCTCCATCCTTGTCTAGGGGGTCTCTGCATTTGTTTAAGGAAACGGGAAAGAGAGAGAACAAGGATGCCACATGCAGGAGGGGCCAGGCCTGGAAGTCACCTACGCCACATCGTTTGGGCCAGAATTCGATTCTTTGGTTTATCTAACTTCCCCAGAGGCTGGGAGAGGTGACTCAGGTGTGTCTGGGAGGCAGAGGATGTGGACACCGGCTTCACCTTGCTGGTTTGTACTCTTGCAGCACCTAGAGCAGGGCCAGGCCCACGGGGTCCAGATGATCATTCCCAAGCTGAGCACACCCACATCCACACCGTCCCGATGACGGACACGCATCGACTCCGGCCAGATCAGGGAAAACCCACACAGTGAGCAGCCAGCTTTGTCAGTTCAGTGCATGTGTTCTTCGCCACGGAGTCAGAGTCCCAAGAGACACCAGAGACCATTTGGTCCACATCCTCCCTCTAAAGTGGGTAAACTGAGGCACAAGGAATGCAGATGGTATGTCCAGTGTTCCACAGCTAACTGGAGCTGGACCTTGGGTTTTTAATTTTAATTAATTAATTAATTAATTTTTTATTACTGGGCATTGAACCCAAGGGTGCTTAACAACTGAGCCACATCCCTAGTCCTTTATTTTTTATTTTGAGGCAGAGTCTCAATAAATTGTTTAGGGCCTCGCTAAGTTGCTGAGGCTGGCTTTGAACTTGTGATCCTCCTGCTCAGCCTCCTGAGCTGCTGGGATTACAGGTATGTGCCACCGTGCCCCACTAGACCTTGGTTTTTAATTTCCCTCTTCAGAGGAGACATTCTGCGCGCTGACATCTGGGCAGAGGCTGGGCGGGGTGGGTCCATTTAGGGCTCCATCTTGGCCACCCACTTGCGGGGATCTTAGGTGAGTTTCTTAACCTCTTTGCACCTCGGTTTCCTCATTGGTAAATGTGGAAGTATTCCTCCCCGTGGGGTGGTTGTGAGGGTCACATGGCTTCCCCCAAATAAGATGACCAAGAGAGCACCCTGCACCCAGGAAGCACAGGGACAGCGGTCACCACTGGGCTTTGCCTCCCTGGACTTGCACAAGTTAGCAAACACACTTTCAGCCTTGATTTCGAGGCACAGATGTCTGGACAAGCAAGAGGAAGCACCATGTTCTTTTTATTTAAAAGCTGTATTTATTTGCAAGTTCATATCTGCTTATCCTAACGCTCCTGGGCCCCTGGATCCTGTCAGTGGACCACCTCCCTCCCTGCCCCTCCGTCTTTACTGTGGCTGTTTCCGTCACAACAAAGTGAAGGTTGATTTGGTTGCTTATTGGTAAATTGTAATCAACCAAATTAAACTCCAATTGCGGGCTGGAGCTGTGGCTCAGCGGTTATGGCGCTTGCCCAGCATACACGACAGTGCGGGTTCGAACCCCAGCACCACGTACACAACAAGGTCCCCGAGCAACAAAAGCCGCGTGAAAAACTAAATTTAAAAAATTGATTCTCTCTCTCTCTCTCACTGTCCCTATCTCTTTAAAACCAAAACAAAAAACAACTTGAATTGAGACCATCTGCCTTCACATGCCATCAGCTGGTTCCCATTAAGTTCAAGGGGGCCACATTTGCCCCTAATGCCAGTGGGCAGGTCAAAGCACCAGGCCCCTCCTCCGTGCCCTCTCGGCACCCGTCCCACAGTGTGTGCATCGCCTCATGATGAAGCTCGCCCAAGACACGCTGAGAGCGTTTGCTTTAAACTTTGAAGGGTTGTTGTTGTTTTTTCCCACCAGGGATTGAACCCAGGGGTGCTTAACCTCTGAGCCACATCCCCAGCCCTTTTTATCCTTTATTTTGAGACAGGGTCTCACTAAGTTGCTTAGGGCCTCGCTAAATTGCTGAGGCTGGCTTTGAACTTGTGATCCTCCTGCCTCAGCCTCCTGAGCCACTGGGATTACAGGTGTGTGCCACAGCACGCAGCTAAACCTTGAAAGTCTTAATGGGGAAGCTGTGCACCTGCTTCCCCATCTAGCGGACAGGGCGACGGGCAGTCGCTTTTCTAAGCCTTACTCCAGCTCTTCGGATCCAGGTGTCAAAGTGAATTTTCCCCAAACGAGACCACGCACAGATTCTCCTCCTAGCCACAGCCCCCAGGGCTTCTCAGGGGCTTCCCACGTGTGCTTCGAGGACGGTGAGTGAAGTATTTTAGTTTTACACAGGAAGGTGGGGAAAACATGTTTTCCGTGGGGTAATGCTGTAGAGACAGAAAGCGGAGGTTACCGGTAAAGCGACACAAATCCGACAGTGTGTGTTTGTCATTGTGGGTCAATGTTTCCTGCATTTTGAAAATGGAAGCACAGGTCTTGGGGGTTTGCTGTGAAGAGCAACGTGGGTGATGCTGGATCTGGAGTTGTGACTGGGTGAAATCTCCGTGTCCACTGGGAAAACAGCCACAAGGAGGCAGTAGAGCTCAGTGGCGACTAGCCTGGCTCTTGATTCAGACAGATTGGGGTTTCAATCCAGGCTCTGACACCAGAGCTGTGTGATCACCAGTAGGTTGCTTAACTGCTCTGTGCCTGACTTTCCACTTTGGCAAAATGGGGATAAAACTAGGACCAATTCCTAGAAAAAAAATTTTTTTTGAGAGAGAGAGGGAAAGGGGAGAATAAATTTAATTTTGTTTTTCATGTGGCTTTTGTTGCTCTAACACTTTGTTGTGTTGTGGTTCAAACCTGTGTCCTCACCCATGTGGGGCAAGCTCTGTAACTGCTGGGACACCGTTCCAGCCCCCCTGGGAAAGTGTTAAGAACCAATCAAGTAAGTGCTCAATTAATGTTAGTTTAAAAAAAAAGATGAGAGAGAGAGAGAGAGAGAGAGAGAGAGAGTAAGGGGTAACAAATTTCAGAGAAGCTGTTAAATATTTCTGTCGGGATCCTGATGATCAGGTGGGAGGAATTCAGAGCTAATCACTGGATTTGACTGAGGGTCTCCGGGTGGGGTTGTCTGGCTGCCTTATCAGGGTGGGCTAGTGTTGGTGGAATATTAGACTGCTCATTTACAAGAGCAGAGAAAGAAACTAAGAGAGACGTGGTCTCTATCCCTAGTAGCAGTAGGAAATCAGAGTTGAACTTGAAGTCCACAATTTCCAAACTGCTCCGCAGGGATCGTTTAGGGCTGAGAGATTGCAAATGACAGCTAGCAACAAGCCAGGGGTATGCAGGTCCCAGGCACTGTTCCATGCATGCCCCTCGTCCACTCAAACCTCTCAGGAAAGCCTTGTCATGGCCCTGGGAGTGACTGGTGTCCAAGAGCCCTGTCTCCAGGTGACAGATTGGAGGCGTGGTGAGGTCAAATGACTTGCCGAGGTGTGACCAGCTTCTCTGATTTCACTGTCTTCTCGGGGAGACCCAGGGAGGCAGAGTCCTGGGCTTTTGCTCTATGGGGCCTCTGGGTCTTGGGCTTTTGACCGTGGACAAGTGTGCCCACTTGGGGGAACAGATTCCCCCAAAACACCCCAGAGGGCCCCAGGGGAGCAAGCTGGTGTCATCTGGCCAAAGGGCCATGTCCTTTCTGTGTTTGAGGATAACAATGGGCGAGATGGGAATGAGAAGCTGAGGCCTGTCAGGGGGGCCGGGCAGGACCGTGGGCCTCAGACTTCTCCCGAGAGTGAGCCAACTCTTTTCTGACTGCTGCTGATTTATTGAAAAGAATTAATGCTGGGCAGAAAAAGGGCCAACTCCGGATACGTTTCAGAAGCTTTTCGTGAGTACTTCCTGTTAACCCAAGAGCTATTCTTCGAGCCTTCATTCTGAGTCTGAGGAGGAAAATCACCAGAAAGCATGCATTTACCCCTCAGTTCTCACCAACACTTGGGGGGCAGGAACACAGATTCCATCTTTATAGAAGAAGAAACCAAAGGTCAGGGAGGTTAAGGGAGTGTCCCAGAATCACGAGATTGGAAACGGGAGCTCTACTCTCCCTGCACCCTGCCTCAAATGCCGGGGGTGGTACTAATTGCTGGAATACAAAGCCTGGAAGAGAAAGACACTCCCCCCACCCTGCTTGCAAGACTTTTAGAACTCAACAGAAGGGCTAAGCCGGTTATCCACAGGAATGGTGGCACGATGGAGAGTTTTCTGGCACCAGAGACCTGGAGCAGAGGGAACTTGTTCCCATTTTACCACTGGGGAAACTGGCCCAGAGACATTGTGACAGCTGCTGAAGATTCCACAGCAAGCAGCTGTCCCTGCCCAGCCAAGGGAGGCGCAGCACAGACAAGCCCTCTGGGTGGACGCGGTTTTGTGCCCCTCAGCGTGCACAGCCTGAGTCTGAATGAGTCATCTGTGAGCCGAAGACCAGCCTCCCTGGACGCACGAGGAGGCTGTTTTGTTCATCAGGTGGAGCTGGGCCCCGAGAATGCGGCTCTAGGCAGGCAAGAGGCCATTTCAACTCTGCGTCCCCTCTGCAAGCCCTTGGGAGCTGGCCAGGCCCGGTGACCCGTGGAAGAGGTGACGCTGTGCCCTGATGTCCAAGCCACATGGCTTGGCCAAGTCTGCTGGGCTTCTTCCAGCTCAGAAACCCATTTGTTTCTACCCTTCGATGCGAACCAGATGTGGGGCACCTCGCTCTGCAGGAGGCCCCCATGCCGGCCCCCAGGGAGACCGCAGCTGGCGGGTCTCTCCCGTCTCCCTCGCCCACCGCCCCCGGGGCTCAGTGGCACCTCCTGCGTCTTCCCACCCCCAGCATGACGCGAAGCAGGAAATGAACCTGGATGGATCTCAAAAGTCCATATGTCCAGGGCAGTCTCTCTAGGAACTTTCTGGGCCTCTAGCTCTGAGTGTCAGCATCCTTCTGCTCGCAGCTTTGGGAACAAACAGAGGAGAAGTTCAAAAGGAGGAGGAGGAGCCGCTTTGCCTCAGTGCCCACCGCCCCTTGTGATCCTGGGCAGGTAACTTATGTCTGCAGGAGCCTGTGGATCCGGCGAGCTGTGATCCATTACTCTCTCTGGATTTTAATGATTAAACTGGTCCCCACTTAGCCAGCGGCAGCCCAGCAAGCCACTCACTGGGCTTCTTTTTTTTTTCCATCGTTCTTCGAGCTTCCTAGTACAAGCTGTCCCAAGCCCATCTGTCCTTTCCTGTCCCAGCCCTGGAATCAGCCAGCACTGCAAGAGCTCCTGTTCTTTGTGGTGAAATGGTGTTCAGAAGTCAAGACCCGGATGTGCCGTGTGCTCACTGCTGCTGGGGTGAGCTGAAGTTAGTCCCTGTCCCTCTCAGAGAGCTAGGGGATGTGGTGCAAGCGTACCATCATTCACACCTGGATTTATTACTTATTCATTGTTAAGAGAGAGAGAGGGACAGGAATCAATTTTACTTAGTTTTTCATGTGGCTTTTGTTGCTCTGACATTTCATTGTGTATGTGGCACTGGGGTTCGAACCCGCATCCTTGCACATGCCAGGCAAGCGCCCTAACTGCTAAGCCACTGCTTATTTATTACATCATTTTTAAAAATTGTGGGAGATGGGGCTGGAGCAGTAGCTCAGCAGTTACGGCGCTTGCCCGGCATGCGCGAGTACACGGGTTCAAACCCCAGCACCACGCACACAACTAAGTGTCAGAGCAACGAAAGCCATGTGAAAAACTCAACAAAATTGATTATCACTCTCCCTCTCTCTCTTTAAAAAAAAATTGCGGGAGAGCAGAGGTGGTTAGCTCAGTGGTAGAGTACATGCTTGGCATTTTTGAGGCCCTAGATACCATCCCTAGTACCCCCCAAATTTGTAACTAAATGTATATTATATAAATGTGTGTATGCACATATAATATATATTTTGTTATATAAGCCCACATAATATGCATATGTGTGTGTATATATATGTTAACACAATTTGTCATCCTAACCATTATTAAGTACACAGTTTGGTGATATTAAATACACTCACACTGGGCAACTATCATCACCATCTGCTCACATAACTTTTTATCTGTAAAACTGAAGCTCTGTACCTATTAATCAATGATTGATTGATTGAGTGATTTCATTTACTCCCCCCCAGTACTGGGGATTGAACCCAGGAGTGTTCTCCCTCTGAGTTACGTCCTCTGCCCGCCTCTACACCTTTTAAGTTTTCTTTCTTTCTTTTTTTTAAGAGAGAGGGACAGTGAGAGAGACAGAGAAAGAGAGAAACAACTTTATTTAGTTTTTCACATGGCCTTACTTGCTCCAACACTCAGTTGTGTACGTGGTGCTGGAATTTGAACCCGGGTCCTCGTGCTTGCCAGGCAAGCACTGAAACCACTGAGCCACCGCTCCAGCCTGGACTTAAGTTTTCTTCTGAGACAGGGTCTTGCTAAGTTACTGAGGCTAGCCTCAAACCTGGACTCCTCCTGTCTCAGCCTCCTGAGTAGCTGGGATCACAGGTGTGTGCCACCCGGCCTGGCTCTAATTTACTTATTTGTTTTATGGTGCTGGGATGGAACTCAGGGCCTCGTGCATGGTAGGCAAATGCTCTACCATTGAGCTCCATCCCCAGCCCATATATTTATTTTTATCTCTATCTTTGTGAAAAGCCATGAGTTCACACCAATATACCTGAGTCTTTCCCAGGACCGCAGGGGCCATTCTAGACTTGTCTTTCCTTATCTGTAACTTGACAGCAATGTCTTCCCCTCCCCCTGGGGCTCCAACTCAGCACACCTGGCCAAGTCCTGCGTGGACCACCTTCTCACCTGCGTGGGCTGCGACTCACGTCCACCTTCACTGGCATGGACTCCCTGCCCCTTGCTCCGTGGGCACCTGCTTTGCCCTGTCCACTGAAACTTTCCGACTGAACTGTTAGGAAAGGAAGAGGCCTGGGAAAGAGACACAAAGATGGACTCGCGGTCCCACGGCTTCCAGCTGACCGCGGCTTCTCGCAGATCTCTCCTGTGGTTCCACTTCTCCAGCGTCTGGCCCGGGACACCAGGGTGCACTGCGTTGTCATGGCTCTGTAGTCTCCTCCGGCTGGGGACAGCTCCTCCTTTCCTCTTTTCTCATGATTAGACTGGGGATGTAAATTTTTGGGAAGAAGGCCATCGCAAAGGATGTGTAATATCAACATATTTTAGTCACATTTTAAAGACTGAGAAGGTGGGATTCCAAAGCTGCCACTTGCCAAAGATCACATAGTCAGCAAATGGTCACATGGAAGATTTGAGCCCAGGGCCATCTGAGTTTTATACCCATTTTTTTCCTTTCCTTTTCTTTCTTTCTTTTGTTTTTTTTTAAACTACTGGGGATTGAACCCAGGGATGCTTTACCACTGAGCCATTTTTAAATTTTGAGATAGGGCCTCACTAAGTTGCTGAGGCTGGCCTTGAACTTGCAATCCTCCTGCCTCAGCCTCCCGAGCCTCTGGGATTAAGGCGTGCACCCCCACGCCCGGCTGTACCCGTTTCTTTAGTTTGAGAAGGACAGCTAGTTGGCAAAAGAAATGAAAAAGACACCCAGTGTTGAAGCAAAGGGTGGGAAGGTGGGGAGATATTGTCTCCAGACGAGGGTCTTCAGCCACGGCTGATTCACCACCCGACCCCTTGCTTGGGGCCCTGTCCAGCCTGGTCTTAAAATCTGTCTAGTGCAAGCAGCAAAATAGATTTCTCTCTCCCTCTTTTTATTTTTGAAGACAGAGAGACAGTGGTGGGGAGGAGAGAATCAATTTTATTTAGTTTTTCATGTGGCTTTTGTTGCTCTGACACTTTGTTGTATAGTGGTGCTGGGGTTTGAACTTGCCTCCCTGTGCATGCAAGGCAAGCGCTGAAACCGCTGAGCCACCGCTGAGCCACCACTTCAGCCCCCTTGCTTATCTTTAAATAGGTCTGGTAGAGCCATCTTTTGTCCATTCGATGGGATTGTCTGATCCTTGTTCTTCTAGCACTGCTGGGATGAAAATCTGATTATTCACAAAGCATTTTTCACGAGGGTCCAAGTTATACAAGAATCCTATCACTGCCAGGCACAGGCCTGTAACCGCAGCAACTCAGGAGGCTGAGACAAGAGGATAGCAAGTTCAAGGCCAGCCTCAGCAATTTAGCCAGGCCCTACCCTAAGGAACTTAGCGAGATCCTGTCTCAAAATAAAAAGGCCTGGGAATGTGGCTTAGCGGTTAAGGGCCCCTGGTATTAAAAAAAAAAAAAAAAAAAAAAAAGAATCCTATCACCAAAGCAGCCAGCAGTCCTAAGGTCATCTCTGCCCTGTCCACTCAGGCTTCTGAGTTCCTGTCTGCTCTTTGAGCCTCTCCCAGTGGGAGGCCCACAGAATGGGCCACCTGAATAGAACAGGTGTCTCCATTGCCTGCTGTTGACCTCTCTGCCTATAAGTTAACAGCAAACACACCGTCCCTGCCTTAGAGTCTCTGGAACATGCTGAAGTTTCAAAGTCGCCATTTCAAACCATGTCCCCTGTGCAGTATTGGACCAGCACGTGTGTTTAATTTGGTCCTCAATTTAAAAAAAATTTAAAATTAGTTCACAACATGAAAAAAACCAGGAGCTCCTCATAAAAGTCTGGATTTTGGCTTCTTTGAAAAATCAGATGTGGCAATAGGTGGCCCACGTTTCCCTGCGGCAACACATGGCCAGAGCCAAAGGACAGCCGCCCCCCTGGCTGTGGCACTTGTATACATTCTGTTCCAGTCCTGCCACTCCCGGTTGTCACTGTCCCAGTCTCACTCCCTGGTATTGTCTGTCTCTTAAGATGTCTGTGTCCACAGCTTCTGTGTTAGATTCTTTTTTTTTCTTCCCTGAGGGGAGGTTCCAGGGATTGAGATAGGGCTCCATTCTCGGGCATCTGTGTCCGCAGTAGACAGAAGGCTTGGAGCCAGACAGCTTTGGCCGCAGCCCTGCTTTCGCCACTGATGGGCTGTGCGACCGTGGGTAGTTATCGCACTTTCTGAGCATGTTTCCTTGTCCATAAAATGGGATTAATAGTGTCCTTCGCAAGGTTGCCGTCACTATCATGTGTGATGTGGGCTGGACTGGGGGTGTGACTCAGAGGTAGAGCGCTTGCCTAGCTTACGCGAGGCCCTGGGTTCAGTCTCCAGCAACACACACACGCACACACATGCACACACATGTACACGCACACACACGCAATGTTGGGAACATAATAGATGCTCACCAAACAGGCACTCATCATGGTCTCTGGGTGTGTATTCTATGGAATTTCATCACATGCGTGGATTCAAGTGATTGTCATCATAGCCAGGACACAGAAGTGTTCCATCACCGCGAGGCACCTCCTTCCTCTTACCCGCTAGTCACAGCCTTCCCTCAACCCTAACCCTTGCTCCATTCTCCATCACTATAATTTCACCACTTCAGAATGTTACTCAAGTGGAATCACACTGGCTCTTCTGAGGTTGACTTTTTTCACTCAGTGTAAAGCCCTGAGACCCTTCCAAGTTGTTGCAGGTATCCGTAGCTCATTCCCCTTCCTTGCTGAGTAGTTTTCCATTTTATGGATGTACCACAACATGTTTATCCATTCCCTGTTGAAGGACTTTTGGCTTGTTTCTGGTTTTTTGGTTGCGATGGTTTATTTTGTGTGTCAACTTGACTGGGTCATGGGATGCCCTCACTGTTTTTGTGAGAGTGTTTTTGGATGACCTTAACATTTAGGTTGATAAACTGAGTAAAGCAGTAGAAGCTTCCTAATGTAGGTGGGTATTGTACAATCAGTTGAAGGTCTGAAAAGAACAAAAATATCCTTTCCTGGATAAAGGAGAAATCCTTCAGCCTGACTGCCTTTGAGTTGGGGTATACATTTTTTTTTCCTGCCTTTGGACTTAAACCAAAACATTTGCCCTTCCTGGGTATCGAGTCTACTGGCTTTTGGGATACAACTACACCTTTGGTTCTCCTGGGTCTCCAAATTACAGATGGCAGGTCCCACATTTGTCACTTCCAATTTTTTTTTTAAGAGAGAGAGAGAGGGACAGTGAAAGAGAGAAAGAGAATCAGTTTATTTAGTTTTTCATCTGCGTTGCTCCAACACTTAGTTGTGTACGTGGAGCTGGAGTTTGAACCTGGGTCTTCACGCATGCCAGGCAAGTGCTGTAACCTCTGGGCCGCTGCTCTTGCCCCTCTTTTTATTATTATGTTATTGTTTTCTAGTTGTAGATGAACAGGATACCTTTATTTTATTTACTGTCATGCTGTACTAAGGATTGTGCGTAGAGCTTCACACAAGCTGGGCAAGCACTATGCCATTTAACTACAACCCAAGCCCTACTAATATTTTTTGCTGGGGCTTAAACCCAGTGTCTTGCACATGCTAGGTGCACACACTCTACCTGAGCTACACCTTTGACCCATATCAATTCCTTAGAAATATTCATTTGGTGCTATTTCTTTGGAGACCCCTGACTAATACATGGCTATTACAAATAAAGCTATTATAGATATTTGTGCATAAGATTTCCACCCCCTCCCCACCGGGTGCAGTGGTGCACACCTGTAATCCCAGCATTTGGGAGACTAAGGCAGGAGGATCGTAAGTTTAAAGCCAGCCTCAGCAACTTAGTGAGACCCTGTCTCAAAATCAAAATACTAAAAAAGAAAAGAAAGATTTTGATTTGATTTTTTTAAGACAATATCTTGCCTAGTTAAGCAGGCTGGTCTTACTTGTGGGCTCAAGTGATCCAACTCCCCGAGTCCCTAGTAACTAGAACTTTACATTTTCATTTCTTTGGGATAAACCCCCCAGGAGTGTCATTGCTAGGGTTTTTTTCTTTTCTTTTCTTTTTAGAGAGGGACAGTAAGAGAGAGAGAGAATCAATTTTATTAAGGTTTTTCACGTGCCTTTGATTGTTCCCAAGCTTTGTTGTGTACGTGGTGGTGCTGGGGTTCGAACTCCCGTATTCGTACATGCCAGGCAAGCACTGTAACCTCTGAGTCACCGCTCCAGTCCCATTGCTAGGTCTCATGGCTGGTGTATATTTAACTTTATAAGAAATTGCCAAACTGTTTTCTAGAAAGACTGTAACCATTCTACATTCCCACAGCTTTTCATCTTTATTGTACTAGTTGAATGAATTAACTTGAAGAGGGTTGACATTTTGATGGGGCTGGAGCTGTGGCTCAGCGGTTGTGGTGCTTGTCTGGCATGCGGGAGGACACGGGTTTGAACCCTTGCACCACGTACACAACAAAATGTTGGAGCAATGGAAGCCACATGAAAAAACTAAATAAAATTGATTCTCTCTTTCTCTCTCTTTCACTGTCCCTTTCCCTCTCTCTCAAAAAAAAAATACTCTT
Source organism: Aplodontia rufa (assembly GCA_004027875.1). Lineage (NCBI taxonomy): Eukaryota > Metazoa > Chordata > Mammalia > Rodentia > Aplodontiidae > Aplodontia > Aplodontia rufa. The sequence continues at coordinate 32,730 of PVKS010020654.1, forward strand.
GTAAAAAAAAGAAAAGAAAAAGGTTGACATTTTGTAAGCTGCTCATTCAGGCACTTTTGCCCACTTGCATTATAATCATGGCTGTCACATACTCTCATCCCCTGGTACTGGGGATTGAACCCAAGGTCACCCTACCACTGAGCTACATCCCCAGCACTTTTTTAACAGGGTCTCATTCAGTTGCTCAGGTTGACTTGAATTTACAATCCTCCTGCCTCAGCCTCTGCAGTCCCTGAGATTACCGGCCTAACGTTCACGTCTAGAAGCCAGGCAGAGTCTGCAGGTTTACAGATCTGAAATAGCATCCCTGGCCGCCTCCGATGCTCTGGCTGGCATCAGGTCTGGCCTGGCTTTTGAATCAGCAGGTGCAGGGCAGTGTATCCAGGAAGATCAGGCGGCCTGGACCCGACAGGAAGCATGGGATGAAGCTCACTCCATGTCTGGCTGGGCCTGAGGCTGCTGGGTTGGCTCTGTGTGCCCTATCAGGAGATGGCCCAGGCTCCTAACATCATCCCACACCAGAAAAAAAAAAAATCATAAACCAGGGAGCTTCAAGCTCCATCTTTAGAGAAATAGATGGTATAGCCTGGGGTAGAATCGGTTTGCCAAGCAATTATGGCTACATGTTCCTTGGGCTCCACACACCTGTGTCCTTGGCAAGTGGCTTTGGGACTTGTGTTTCTGAGGAAGGCCTCTGTGGATTATCTACTGATGCCTAACACTATGGCCTTCTTCCTACTTCCTGCATCCTTCCCCACAAACCAACTTGTACAGAAATATTTCTTACTTTGCCTTTGGTTATTATTTCTTAATGATATAATTTTTTAATATATTGTATTCTGGGGCTGGAGTGGTTGTTCAGTGGTTTTGGTGCTTGCCTGGCAAGCACAAGGACATGGGTTCAAACCCCAGCACCACACACACAGCGAAGTCTTGGACAACAAAAGCCACATGAAAAACTAAATAAAAATTGTTTGTGTGTCTCTCTCTCTCTCTGACTGTCCCTCTCTCTTTAAAACATATATATATATTTTGGGGGCTGGAGCAGAGGCTGGGTGGTTACCATGCCTTTCAAGGATATGGGTTCAAGCCCCAGCACCATGTATGGAACAAAGTGTCAGAGCGATGAAAACCTAGATAAAAAATTGATTCTCTCTTCCTCTCTCTTACGCATGAATCTTAGGGCCAGCTTGTCAATTTCTATTTTTTTTAAATTCAGGATGTAGTTCAGTGGTAAAGGGGTTAGGTGCCCCTGGGTTCAATTCCCAGTACCAAAAATAAAAATAAGAAACAAAATAACATAAGTCCAAAGTTTAATATGGTACCCTGTACATCTACCATCTATTGAATAGCTCTTAATATTTTGCCACATTTATTTCATTTTTTTTTTTTAGGAAATAAAGCATCATAGAAGAGATCCCTAGCATCACTCCTCACCAATCTAGTACTCTTCTCAAATTCTCCAGTGATAACTACTTTCCTGAATTTCTATGCACATCTTCATAATTTTAGAAAATATCTAGAATCCACAAAGAACATATGGAATTGTGTTTTGGGTTACTTATTAATTCTATTTAAGTTATATCATGAATATTTCAGCATGTTTTCAAATGTGTGTTTTGAAACTTACCCAGGGTCATACGTGTAGCTCTAGATCATTTACGGTTATCCCTTTGCTCCAGACCGGTATTCCATTGAACAACTCCGTGTAATTTATTATCCACCTTCTATTACCGGGTATTCGAGTCACTTGCAGCTTTTTTGCTATGGCAGACAGAGCTGCAATGAGCACTTTTTTTTGTTATTTAAGAGAGGGACAGTGAGAGAGAGAGAATCATTTTTATTTAGTTTTTCTTGTGGCTTTGCTCCGATACTTCGTCGTGTACGTGATGCTGGGGTTCGAACCCTCGTCCTTGCGCATGCCAGGCAAGTGCCATCGCCGCCGAGCCACCGCTCCAGCCCTGCAGTGGGCATTTTTGTGGGCCTCATTCGGCAAGTGTGTGTGGGCTTGCCTATGTGCCCACTCAGAAGCAGAATGACTGAAGGATTTGTTCACCACTGATTTTTACCAGCTTGGGCCCAACTGTGTTGATGGATGCTCTCACCAGCAGGGCTGCCATTTGTGCACGTCCTCACCAACACTTGACATGGTCAGTCCTTTAAATTTTTGCCAACCCAAAGGGTATAAAGTGGTCTTTCAGGTTGTTTCCCTGTTAACAAATCACACGCTCCTGACCATTTTGTCTGTTTCTTTTCTTTCTTTTTTCTTCTTTTCTCAGTGCTAGGGACGGAGCCCAGAGCCTCACCATGCTAGGCAAGTAGTCTACCACTGAGCAACATCCCTTTTTTTCTTTATTTTGAGATACTCTCACTAAATTGCTCAGACTGGACTTGAACTCGCAGTCCCCCTGCCTCACCCTCCTAACTGGGATCACACATACCACCGAGCCTGGCTGTGTGTGAGTTTTCTCTTAATATCCTTTGCCCATTTTCTCCTGGGGTTATTTGTTATTTTCTTGATTTTTTTCCTAAAGAGAGTAGGACAGTGAGTGAGGGATGGAGAGAGAGAGAATCAATTTTATTTAGTTTCTCAGAGCTTTCATTGCTCTGATACTTCATGCGTATGTGGTGCTGGGATTTTTCTTCCTGATGTTTATGCCACTTAATTTACTCTTCTTGTCTCTATCGCTCAGGCTCTCTAGCACAACATTAAATAGAAATACTGATGGTGAGATTTCAATTATTTTTTCTGGTCTTAAAGAAACTTTCCACATTTTCATTCTTGTTCTTGTATATTTTCACAAAAATATTTTCACCACTTTAAGGAAGCTCGCAGCTTGTCTAGTTTCCTGAGTTTATTATTACTGTTATTTACAAATGTGGATGCTTGAATGCTTTTTCTGCTTTTATTAAGATCGTATGAGGGGCTGGAATGGTGGGTGGCTCAGTGGTTACCATGCTTGCCTGGCATGTGTGAGGATGCAGGTTCAAACCCCAGCACCACAATGAAGTGTCAGAGCAATGAAAGCCACGTGCAAAACTAAAAATAAAATTGACTCTCTCTCTCTCTCTCTCTCTCACTCTCTCACTGTCCCTCTCTTTTTGAGGCCAAACTCTGGTGATCCTACAGGGATGGAAAAAAGGGACTGGGTTCTCTAGACACCCTCCTGTGTCAGGTGGGCACTGTCTTTTGGACAAACCCTACTGGACACCAGAGGCAGGGGGTCCTTCACACCACAGCCCCTCACATGGCACAGAGCAGGACATTGAGGAGGATGGGGTAGTGAAACTTGAGGGGACACTCGGCCTCCTTCATGTTGTATCCTTGCACGGTGGTCACATTGCCACTCTCTCCTGACCCCTAAACCAGCAGCCATCACACAAGCCAGAGGAGGGAGAAGAGAGGCTAACGCACCCGCCTTGGGGTTTCGGTCAGCTTTTGCTGTGCTGTGACCAAAAGACCTGAGAAGAACAATTTAGAGGAAGGAAAGTGTGTTTGGGGTTCACAGTTTCAGAAGTCTCAGTCCATAGATTGCTGATTCCGTGGCTCTGGGCCCAAGCTGAGGCAGAACATCATGGTAGAAGGGTGGGAAGGAGGAAAGCTGCTCAGGACATATTAACAAGGACACAAAGAGAGAGAACTTCACTCACCAGGGACACACTGTAACCCCGAAGGGGAAGGCATGGCCCCAGCGAGCCCCCTCCTCCAGCCACGCCCTACCTTCCCAGCCAC
>PVKS010020655.1:0-36456 GCA_004027875.1 Aplodontia rufa
AACACAATGCTGTCGGTTCCAGGAGATTTTACAGTGCCCCGGACAGCCTGTCCTGTGCACAGAATTGGCACGTTTCGTGTCGTTCAGAAACTCCAATCGGACCAAGGTTCAACAAGTAATTCAACCTCTCAGCGTTGAAACCAGGGGAAGAGACCCTTGAACACTGCGCAGCAATCCACAGCGCCCCCCCCCCGCCCCTCCTCCAGGGCCGTGCCGGCAGGAGGGAGCATTAAAATTATCTGCTGTGGGTTTTACGAGCAGCGATCGCTTTTTAAAACAACAACAACACAAGGTCCTTGTGTGGCTAGCGGGTAACCTAAAACTCTCCAGGCAGAGCTGCCCCCCGCCGCCTGCCAAGAACGCCAGCGCGCGAGGACTGGCGCAATGTGTGACCACAGGGAAGCCCCACTCTAGGCGAAAGCGAGCTTCCCGCGGACACAGGAGGCGCCTCTAAGGGTCCTGGCGCAAAATGCCACAGAAAAGACTGGGAAAGAAAACCCACCAGTGACAGTTCGCAGGGTGGGGGTCGGTGCTGCCCGAGAAGGGAGGGGGGAAATGGGGGGAAATTTTTATTCCAGCAACTTCGCCAAGAAGCCCGCCCGGGGACTGGATTGGAGAGGGTGGGAAGGGAGATGTACAAGGTCTGACACATCCCTTCCCCCTCCTCCCGCTCCACGGCTGAGCGGCAGAACGACCTCCTCTCCCTCTCGCAGGTGGGCTCGCGGCTCTGGGCGCACTTACCCTGGGGCCGGTGGTGCGGTGACCGCGAACTGAGGACAGCTGCATCAACACAAGCAGCAAGTGGGGTGTGAGCAGACGGACGCAGCGCGCGGGCAGCATGGTGCCAGCTGGGCCGGGCAGCCGGTAGCGGGCAGGGGTCGCAGGCTGGGAGGGGCGCGCACCGCGCCTGCCTTCCTACGCTCGGCGCCCTTGCGGCGGCGTGGAGCAGGCAGCGGGCCTGCGGCCGGGGCTGGCGGAGGCGGCAGCCAGAGGACACTGTCGCTCAAGAACAGCGAAGGCGGGGAGTTGGAGCGCGAGCGTGTGCTCGATGCGCGACTCGCGCAGCGCTCGGCCGGGCGACGACTGCAGCAGGTTGGGTGCCGGAGCCCGGGCCATGGGAATTCCCGTTATAAACCCCGGGGAGGGGCGGGGCGGGGCCCGGCGGGCCTGACTGACGCGCCGAAAAGCCTGTAGCGGCCGACCCTCTGGCAGGTGAAAGCCAATGGGAGAGGGGCAAGAGGGGCGGCTCGCGGTCAACCCCCCACCGAGGAGCGACACTCCTGTGCTGCGCCAGAGTGGACTCCAGGGGAGACTGGGATAAAAAGTAACTTTCTCTGGGCTCTTTGGCCTCAAAGAGCTCCAGCAGCCTTAAACCCACCAAGAATGCTCATCTGGCTAATTATGAAGCCTTAAGCATGTATAGTTTTTAGCTCAAGTGCAAGAGCTGTCACAACAGCCCGGAGAAGGAATCAGGGAAAACACTCCTTGCCCATTTTTCAGATGACAGTGCTATGGCACAAAGGCGCTGCCACTGCAGCACACCAAGGGCACCGAGAAATCGCCAGGTGACACACAGGAAGGGCTGTGACCCGCATTGGAGTGAGGCGTGGGAGCATTAATTTATTTCAAAGTCCTCAGGGTGACACCTGAGTTCCACAGAGGCTGCCGGGGAGAAGTCTCAAGGGGACACGGTGAGGCATCACCTGTTGGGGAGAGCCCTTGTGGGTAAGGTCGTGAGCACCCGGGATTCTGTGATCTAGGTGTCCTGACTACCCGGTTTTGAACTGGAGGGCCATGGGATAGCTTCTCTGTGGCCTGAAAGAAGTGGTCACAGGGACCCTGGTCCCATGAGGGGAAGAGAAAAAGGCACTGATTCAGAGAGGGTAGTCTGTGGATGCAGCGATCTAGAAATGGTTCAGAGGAGGAAAAGACTCCCCTGGGTGCCCAGCCACTTGGAGAGAACAGCTCTGGCAAAGGATTGTGCCAGATGGTAGAGGGTCTGCCCAGGGTGGTCCCCACCAGCTCCACAACAGCACAATGTGGTCAGCTGCATTCACCCCAAAAGACCCATGGTTATGTTGGGTGGAACATAACCTTTAGTGCTTTACTTCCTCCCATATGGGCCACTGGCTTCATGGGAGGGATCCTTTTCTTCAGGCAGATTGTAAAGACAGTACTTTACCTCCTCCTCCTCCCATCTCTGTCTAGTCTAGTTGTCCTCACAAAGATTGGCTCTGCTCCCTTAGGGCTTCCCTCCTGGATTACATGAACAAACCTCCTATCAACTCCTGCTTTGTCCACCCCTAACACTGACCAGTGCAGCAAACCTGAAAATGCTAACCCCACTCAAAAGCTTTTGCCTCTCCCCATTGTCCTCAGACAAAAAAATACCCAGACTGGGTCTTGAAACAACAACAAAGTATTTGTGAATTTCCAAGCAAATGAAAAACACCTCCGAAAGAACTGTCATCTTCTCCTACTGGGAATTGGTGCAGTGGACCCGTAGATTCTCTGGAGCTGGACAACCTGGGTTAAATCCTGGGTCTGCCACCTAGTGGTATAACCTTAAAGAAGACTTCACTTCTCTGAGGTCCAGTTTTCCCCTCTGTTAAATGGGGATAAAAATGGTATCCACCAGGTGAATTGTTGTCAGAATTAAAGGAAATGGAATATGTACAGCTCTTCCATGGTTAGGCTAGAAACGTCACCCTCGCTGAAGAGAACAGCACAAAGGCCTCTTGATCTTGGGAAACAGGACAGACATCCCCACTTTGCAGGTAGACATTGGGCACTCCACGAGATTGTGACTTGCCTGGTCTCGTCTGGATGGAAAATGACAGAGCCAAGTTTAAAGGCCAGGATTTTGGAGTCTAATTCTGCCTCTGTCGCATCGGGACTGCAATCTCCAGACTTAAGGTTAGACATTGCCCATGGGCTCTTTGGGGATTTCTTCAGTAGCCTACAGGGTGAGCTTCGCTGAGCTTCAGGGGAAGAGGGTATAAACAGCAAGTGTCAGGCCTTCCTGGAAACAGCCCTTGTGATCTGGCATCCTGGGAATTTGCCCAGCTGGACTTGTGACAATTGTCCAGACTGTGCCTCATGCAGCCCTTGCGGCCGTTTCGTGTGCCCTAAGTGGTCATCCAGCAGGGGGTCAACAGCCTAGCAGGGTTTTCCTTTCTCTATCACCTGGCCACAAGCACCCATCAAACTTGTCAACTTCTGCTGTTGGAATTACTGAGAAATCTGTTGGAGTAAGTAAATATGCTTGACATGCCCCCCCCCCCCCACCAAGTATCTGGCAAGCAGAGTGCCCAGGGAAAAAGCATTGCAATAGTCCTTTCCATCCCTAACACCAAATGCTACTTTCCAGCCAAAAAACTTATTTCCAAATGGTCATTGGTCCAAAACTCTACATTGTCCTGGATTTCAACCATGAAGCTTAGTTTAAAATATGAGCAACTGCTTTCCAGTTACTTTGCTTAGCAAGTATTTTCTCTCCCTCTAGTTGGCATGCAGGGCCTGTCATAACCATGGACATCATTCAAATGTTGCATTTTCTTCTCCAGACTCCTCCCAAGCCCAGAGAAGGTTAGAAATTCCAGAGGCTCCTAGTCCCAAGCAGCATCTCTCTGCCAGCTCCAATCTTCTGATCCAAGCAAAAAAGTGAAATTGACAAGTTCCTTCTTTCCCTAGAGGTCAGGTTTATGATCTAAAAATAAATCTAGCTCTCCTGGCAACTAGTCTGTCCAGTTTCAGCCATACTCCTCGTCCTGTGGGACTTCTATTTGCAAGGGAATATTCAGCAGAAGAAAAACAATACTCAGTACTTTATATCATTTAGTAAGGTTTGAGTGCCTCAAATATTTAGTACTAGCGAGGAACGGCTGTTTCGGCTGTTTCAAATATATCTTGTTTGCTGTGTAATTTAGAGGAGTCTTGCCTTGTCCTATATTTAGAACAGCACTTTTCTGTTCATTTTAAGGCATCTCCTTCTGTGCCTGGCACAATGTTTATTGTTTTGAGGAACCTTTGAATGCACATCCTGCCCTCTGAGAGGCTACAGTCTAACACCTGCAGACTGATACCTGGAGACCGTATCTAAGAGCGAAGCCTGCATGATACGTGGGAACTCAATAAGGACCTGCTACAGGCCTAAAGGGCAGGAAGGCCTCATGAAGGCCGGAGATCCTGAATGATGGTCTGGAGCCAAGTGCTTCTACAGTGTAAATATACCCTGATTTATGATTGCTTCACTTGTTACAACAGCTAAGTTGAGAGAGAGAGGTGAGCTTTGTCTAAGGTCCAGGATTCTTGTCAAAAACACAGCTTGGAACACCAAGAATGCTGAGTTCTCATTCTGAATTTATGACCAACTTCCTGTAACCTTAGCATTCAGCAGGAGGTAGGTATTGTTATGCAAATGAGGCCTAACCACTGACATTAACCTTACCAAGATCACTCCTTACATTTTAAATCTACATAACAAAAATGATTGGAGCGTCAAGCAATTTAGAAGCTTCTCTCTTTTGTACACAAACTCTACTCCACGTGTGGAACAGCTTCCTCTTACTCAGACTCCTCATATTATCATTATGTAAGAAGCAGCTTTTACCAGGTGGCCCAAGATGGCTGCCAGAGCCGTAGCCATCCTTCTCATTTCCTGTGAATAAGAAGGAAAAGGGGGAAGAACATGCCCCTGTTTTTAAGGACATCTTCTAAAAGTCAGATTGCATTTTATTTAATTTCATTGGTAGGACTTAGCTGTACTACCATTTCTACCTGCAAAAGGGCTTTTTAAAAAGTTTTTTATTTTATTTTTTTCTTTTTTTGCAGTACTGCACTTGAACCTATAGTGCTTTACCTATCGCTGAACTGAATCCCAGCCCACCCCGTGTTTTGTTTTGGGAGTTTTTATTTTGTTTTGTTCTGTTGTTTTTGAGACAAAGTCTCACTAAGTTGCCCAAGGTAACCAGGAATTTAAGATCCTCCTGCCTCAGCCTCCCAAGGTGCTGGGATTACAGGCTTGGGCCACTGTACCAGGCTAAAAATGTAATCTTAATTGGAGGTGACCACATGTGTCCAACTGAAAAGGTTTAGGTTGCTGAAAAAAGATAAAATACTGGGCCACAGCTAGCAGGAAAGACTATTTTCAGGAGACCTTGTGTTGCCAAGTAAGTCCAGAATGTGACTTCTGAAGTCAGTTCCTTTGTACACAGAAACATGAATGGAGCTGGGCACAGTGGCACTCCTGTAATCCCAGAGACTGCAGAGGCTGAAGCAGGAGGCTACATGTTCAAAGTCAGTCTGGGCAATTTGGCAAAACTGTGTCAAAACAAAAAAAATTAAAAGGGTTAGGGGTGTAGCTCAGTGATAGAGTGTCCCTGGGTTCCATCTCCAGTACTGAAAACATATATATGCACACACACTATAAACATACACGGCTATTTTGGATTGTGCCCCCCCCCAAAATTCCCATGTTGAAACCTACCCCTCTACCCTCTGTGTGATGGAATTAGGGTGTGGGCCTTTGGATTAGATGAGGTCATGAGGGTGGAGCTCTCAGGAGTGGAATTAGTGCCCTTACATGAGTCACAAGAGCTTGCTTCTCTCTGCCCACTGTTTGAGGATACAAGAAGTCAGCAATCTGTCCTCAGCAGAACCCAGCCATGCTGGCACCTTGTTCTTGACCTTTCAGGTTCCAGAACTGTGAGAAATAAATTAATGCTGTTTATAAACCACCAGTCTATGTTTTAGCAGCCCAAGCTGACAAAGAGCAATGGGCACCCATACTCTTGATTCTACAAAATGAACTCCTGCTATCTCTCTCTCTTAGACACCTTCCAGTAGGAGGAACTAAAAGCCGTGGAATGATGCTCAAGCCATGTAGACCAGAGCAGCAAGAGATAAGCCCACGAAAGGGGCTAGTGATCAATTATGCACACCTTTGTGAAACTACTCTTTTTTTTTTTTAAGAGAGAAGGTCAGTGAGAGAGAGAAATGGAGAATCAATTTTATTTAGTTTTTTTCATGTGGCTTTTGTTGCTCTGACCTTAGTTGTATACGTGGTGCTAGATATGAACCTGAGTCTTTGCACATGCCTGGCAAGTGCTATAACCGCTGAGCCACCACTCCAGCCCTGAAACTTTTTTTTTTTAAGCGAGAGAGAAAAAAAAATTAATCTTATTTAGTTTTTCATTGACTTTTGTTGCTTGGACACTTTATTGTATACATGGTGCTGGGGTTTGAACCCGCGTACTTGCACACGCAAGGCAAGCACCATAACCACTGAGCCACTACTCCAGCCCTCTGAAACTATTCTTAATAGTCTCTTCTTCTGTTTCCTTTCCTTTTCCTTCCACCTACAGAGGACTCTCCCTGTTTACCTAATTACTTTCCTGTGACCTGGTTTCAGAATTAACAATAATAATAGTTAAAGGGCCTAGCAAACACCCAAAGTGAAGACCTTACACACAGCATTTCATCTATAAGGTAGGTACCGTTATTTCCCCGACTTTACAATGAAGAAACAGATTTGGGAAAGTTAAATAACTCCTATAGCCAGAAATGAGTATCGTAGTCAGAACTTGAACCCAGCCCCGCTTATACTACTAAGCGCTGAACTGTTTGATTAACACTCCCTACATGAGCATAGCCTCGGGCCCAATTCAGGAGAAAATATTATTGCTCCCATTACACAGAGAAGGAACTGAGGCTTACCCACAGAGATCCACCTCACCAAGGGTGGTCCTTCAGTTTTGCACAGACATCCAGAGGTTCAGCCTGCTCTTAAACCTGTCATCCCTAACAGTCAGGAGCACATGCTGCATTGCACGTGCTGTTGTGTTGATTTAGCATTTATTCTGTTTGCATTACTAAAGGTTAACTCCTATTTCCATGCGTATCGGTTTTCCCTATTCGCCTGCTTTATCTTTCATTCCCTGCTTTATTGGCCTGTATTGTTTACACAGGAACCCATTAGGAAAGGAGCCCTGCAGTGTCTTCAGGCCCATAACCCCATGTTTGCTCCGAAGAAAGCATCCTGGGAGGACCTCACTCAGCCTGGGGGTTAGTATTCCACTACAAATTATCATCATTTGGTCCTAATCCATTGGCATAGAGGAAAACCAGGCAATCAAACCCATTTTATTACACCCCTCCTGTGCCAACCCTGCACTGGCACTGGGTGTGCAAGGAGAACAAAGAGAAGGCAGCTGACCTCAAGGAGCTTCCAGTCGAGTGGGAAGATGGGCTTTAGGCAACCAATTGCCAACAATTAACTGTCCACAACTGCAAAGGGATAAAGGTGCTTGGGGAGTTTATCTTAAAAGGGACCTAGCATATGGGCTGGAGCAGTGGCTCAGCGTTGGCGTGCTGGCCCGGCATGCATGATGGACCCAGGTTCATATCCCAGCACCACATACACAACACAGTGTCGGAGAACAAAAGCCAGGTGAAAAATAAATAAAATTGGTTCTCTCCTTCCTTATCTCTCTCTCTCTCTCTCATCTCTCTCTCTTAAAAAAAAAAAGATAAAACTTGCCTTTTCCGTTTACAAATTATTTCAAGTAAATTTTACACAAAAATCTGATGCAATGGTGCATGTCTGTAATCCCAGTGACTCAGGAGGCTGAAGCAGGTTGTGAGTTGTGAGGGTTGTGAGTTCAAAGTCAGTCTCAACAACTTAGCAAGGCCCTAAGCAACTTAGTGAGACCCTGTCTCAAAATAAAAAATGAAAAGGGCTGGGGATGTGGCTCGGTTAAGTACCCCTGGGTTCAATCCCTGGTACCAAAAATAAATGAATAAACAAATAAATCTTTAAAAAGTTGAAGAACAGAGACTAGAGTGGTGGCTCAGTTGTTATAGTGCTTGCTTGGCATGTTCAAGGACATGGGTTCCAGTCCCAGCACATGTACACAACAAGTGTCAAAGCAACGAAAGTCACATGAAAAACTAAATAAAATTGATTCTCTCTGTCCCTCTCACTCTGGTCAGAGTGGCAAAAATGAAGACTACAAACAATGACAGGTGCTGGAGGGGCTGTGGGAAAAGAGGAACACTGTTACACTGCTGGTGGGACTGCAAACTGGTTCAGCCACTATGGAAAGCTATATGGAGAATCCTCAAAAAATTAGGGATGGAACCACCTTATGACCCAGCTATCCCACTCCTGGGTATTTTCCCAAAAGAGCTAGAATCGGCTTACTATAGAGATAGAGCTTCATCAATGTTTATAGCAGCTCAATTTACTATAGCTAAATTATGGAACCAACCCAGATGCCCCTCACTTGACTAGTGGATTCAAAAACTGTGGTACATATATACAATGGAATACTACTCAGCTATTAGAGAAAATGATATTATGGCATTTGCAGCCAAATGGATAGAGATAGAAAAAATTTTGCTAAGTGAAGTATCCCAAACTCAGAGACTCAAGGGCCGAATGTTTTTTTCTCATTTGTGGAAGCTAGAATACAAGCAGAAACAGTATGATAGATGGCTAACCTAACAATTACCTCAATATGTATGAATTTTTACACGATCATGGGGAACCTTGCCTAGGTTCCTGAGGGACATAGGGAGGGGTACAGGGAGGGGGGAAGGGAATAGGAAAGACATCAAGGAGAGGTAGTATGGGGGGATCTACTCTGAGAGGAACCTCCAACTTCCAGGAGAAGTCCAATTAACATGGAACCATGGGGAACCCAAAGGGGTGAAACCATGGTCTGGCACCAGTATTGGCTTGTTCTGTGTAATCAGTGTAATCACTGCTGTTCTTGATTGTTTGACGATGAACCCCTCCTAGTTGTAAGACCATGTTTATCAAATAAAGAAAAAAAAAGTTCAAGAATATTGTAATACATCCTTTTTTTGGCAAAATAGGAAGATTTCAGTCTCTTATCCTAAAACATTTTGCAATTAATTTCATCTGGCTGAGCAGCTAACTGGATGAAAATATCCTATATCCTTTTTATCCATAAAAACATTTATTGCTGGGCACGGAGGTACACACCTGTAATCCAGTGATTTGGGAGGCTGGGCAGGAGGATCACAAATTCAAGGCCAGCCTCAGCAATTTAGCAAGGCCCTAAGCAACATAATAAGATCCTGTCTCAAAATTAAAAATAAGAAGGTCTGGGGATGCAAATCAGTGATAAAGTGCTCCTGGGTTCAACTCCCCAGTACCATAAATATATGTATTATATAATCAATTTCATCACATTTGCCTAGACTTTACTGCCTCTTTGAATTCATCTTCTGATTGATCTAATAACAATATAAGTCTTTTCCTCTAAATTTTCGTCTCTTGGCCATCATAGGCAAAACAATAAGAAATTCAGGGGCTGGAGCAGTGGCTCAGCGGTTACAGTGCTTTCCTGGCATGCATGAGGACGAGGGCTCAAACCCCAGCACCACGTACACAAGGAAGAGTCAGAACAATGAAAGTCACATGAAAAACTAAATAAAATTGATTTGCTCTTAAAAAAAAGAAAAAGAAAAAGAAATCCGGATCTCTCCAGTCTATTCAATGAAAGCTATCTTTTTATGTGCTCTTAAAGATGATGTCATAATTCAGGCAACACAGGAAGAGAACTGAAAGATGATAATGTTCTGATAACTGGTTACATGACTGCATTTATAGGTGATGCTGTTGGTTTTCAGTTTTCTCATTTTAGTCTTTTTCGGTATTATAGAGAATAATTGGTGAGTAATGACGAATGATTCCTAAATGGTAAAATAACTAAACTGTTTATGTTTTAGCTTCTTCTTTGTTGTAACCAAAAGACCTGAGAATGTTTACTTGGGGGCTCACGTTTTCAGAGGTCTCAGTCCATAGATGGCCAACTCCATCCCTGGGGACCCAAGATGAGAAAGAGGAAAGTGTCTCAGAATGTGATCGGGAAGCAGAGAGAGTCTGAGCTCAGCTCACCAAAAAATATACTCCAAAGACACACCCCTGATGACCCATCTCCTCTACCCACACCCTACCCACCTCAGTCACCACTCAGTTAATCCCTAAGAGTAGATCAATTCACTGATTAGGTTAAGACTCTCCTAACCCAATCATTTCATCTCTAAGCTTTCTTGCATGGTCTCACATGTGGGCTTTTAGGGGACACCTCACATCTAAACCATAAGAGTTTAAGACAGGACAAAAATAAGATCAAAAAGAGCTCATAATATGTTTAATAATTATATAATGGCATAATATCATAATTAAAAGATAGAATGAGTTTTATGCTATCTTTTAAAAAATCAGTAAATTTATAGCTGTACTTGAAAGATGTCTAAGAAAAAAATAAGTCAAGCAATATTGACTCTTTTTTTCTAAACTAAGGGTTGAAGTGAGGGATGCTTTGCACTAAGCTACATCCCCAGCTTCCTCCCTACCCAGACAGGACCTCCCTAAGTTGCTAAGGCTGATCTCAAACTTGGGATCCTCCTGCCTCAGCCTCCCAAGCCACGGGAATTACAGGCATACCACATTACATATGGCTTCAAGCAATATTCAGTCTTACAAAAGTCTGAAATGCTTTAAAAAAATCAACTGAGCCAGGTGCTGTGGTGCACACCTGTAATCCCAGTGACTCAGGAGGCTAAGGCAGGAGGATGGCATATTCAAAGCCAGCCTCAGCAATTTAGCAAGAACCTCAGCAACTAGGGAGATCCTGTCTCAAAATAAAAAAAAAAATAAAAAAGGTCTGGGGATGTGGTAAAAAGCCCTGGGTTCAATCCCCAGTACAAAAATCTTTTTAAGAATCAAGGGGGGGTGGTGCTGGAGCAGTGGCTCAGAGGTTATAGCTTTTGCCTGGCATGCACAAGGACTCGGGTTTGAACCCCAGCACCACATACACAACAAAGTGTTGGAGCAATGAAAGCCACATGAAAAACTAAATAAAATTAATTCCTCTCTCTCTAAATAAAATTAATTCCTCTCTCTCTCTCTCTCTCTCTCTCTCCATTTAAAAAAAATCAACTGAGGACTGGAGTGGTGGCTCAGCAGTTACAGCACTTGCCTGGTATGCACAAGGACCTGGGTTCACACCCCAGCACCATGTACACAAATAAGTGTCAGAGCAATGAATATCAGATGAAAAACTAAATAAAATCGATTCTCCCTTTCTCTCTCTCGCTCTCTCTCTTAAAGAAAATAAAAATCAGTGGACCCCAATGGTATTAACACAGCTAGCTAAAGGGGTTGGGAGAAGCAGTGCCACCCATATGATCTGAAGGAGACACTTCCTGCCTTCCCCCATCCCATCAGCTCATGAATTCTCTAACACAAATACCTTCCTGCTGCCTGAAGTCTCCTCTGTTCATCCTATGCACAGGGTGGGTCAGAAGTACCTGGACTTCTCAGGACTCTTGATCATATCTGCAATGTACCTCTTGCCACATAAGGTAACATAATCACAAATCTCAGGGATTAGGATGTGGATAATCTGGGGATGCATTAATAAGCCACTACATTCCTCCACACCATATTCCCACCTCTGACAAAACTGTTGGACAAGAAAAAATATCATTCCAGTAAGTTTATCCTGTAAGTTTTAAGTATATACATATTTTAACAGTTACTATCTACTGTGCATTTACAATATGCCAATCGTTTTATAAATATATCACTTTGATCACATGAAAACTATATTATCCCCTATGTCATTCCCATATTTCAGATGAGGAAATTAAAACTCAGAGAGGCTGAGACATTTTCCTGTGGGTACACAGGAACTGTCTCCTGACTTAAACATGTCTGCCCACAAACCCATGTTCTTTGCCACCGGCTTGTGTTGGAAGAACTAGACAAGCAAAAGGACCTTTTCCTATGAGTAAGTCAAAGGCCTCAGCTGGCACCAGAAGCAGGAGCCAGGCAGTTTCCACGGGAGCTTGGTTCAAAGTCAGTGGTGCAATCTGAGGGTCCTGTCCTCTGGGCAAAGTGGCACTCAGGGAGGAGCCAGAGTCTCAGAAGGAGGGCAGCACCAAGTGCTCTTCATGGCATTTGGCCAGGCTGTGCACCCAACCCGGAGGCAACCTTGCCCTTGGCCCAGGAACACTCCCAACAGCCACAATTGTACTGCCACCAGCCCTGCATGCCCTCGGCCTCAGTCCTTCTGAAGGTCCTGGCAGCCCAGGAATTCCTGTGGACCATGCGTCTGGGCTGCAGGATAACACCTCTCACACAGCCACATCTCCCTGGCCGGTTAGACCACAAACATCTTGAGGTTGGAGCCTCCTCTTCTGTTTTCCATCCTCTCTAGCCTCCCTTCCACCCCCAATAAGATCAACGCCTCGTTCAATCACACTTGCTGGGATATTAAAAGGGCCAGATGATATCAAGGCAAAGGACTGGAGGGTAGAAAAATTGAATCGACTATATTTAAGTTAACTAGGATAAAATGCAAGCTGTTTTCCCATATGAGACGTAGAGTTTCAATAAGATCACCTACAAACTCCTCAGACATGTTTTGTTCCTACATTTGTGCCTTCACCAGATGTCTTGCACAATTAGACATCTGCCCAAGGACAGAAAATTTTGCATTTGGATGCTTGTGTTAGAGGCAGGAAATAGGACATAATGGCTAAGAGCCTCAGTTGGGAATTGGACAGAGTTTGATTCAAATTCCATTTCTGTGACTTGCTGGCTGACCATACACAAGTCACTCCACCTCTCTGAGCCTCTGTTTGCTCATTTGGAAATAGTAATTACAAGTATCTCCCTTGTCCATACCTATTAGGATGGCTATTATCCAAAAACAAACGAAAAACAACTGTTGGCCAGGATGTAGTGAAACTGGAACCCTTGCACACTGCTGATTGGAACATAAAATGGTACAGCTGCTGTGGAAAACATGGTGATTCCTCAAAAAATCAAACATTGAATTACCACGTGACCCAGCAATTATGCTTCTGGGAATATACCCCAAAGAATTTAAACCACAGACTTTCTTCTTCTTTTCCTTCATTATTTTTTTTTTATTTTGGAACCAGAGATTGAACCCGGGGCACTTCACCACTTAGCCACATCCCCAGCCCTTTTTATATTTTTTATTTTGAGACAGGGTCTTGCCAAATTGCTGAGGCTGGTTTTGATCTCACGATCCTCCTGCCTCAGCCTCTCAAGCCACTGGGAGTACAGGAGTACACCACCGTGCGTGGCAAATGCAAAGACTTAAACAGATATAGATATATACACTATTGTTCACAGCCTTAGAAGCCTTATTCACAATAGCCAAAGGGTAGAAGTGGCTCAGAGGTCCACTGAAGATGAATGGATGAACAAATGTGGTACATGCACCACACCGGCACACATGCATATTATTTAACTTTTAAAAGGAGGGAGGTTCTGACGCATACTACAACATTATGAAACTTGAAGGCATCATTCTAGGTGGAACGCTGTATGATCCCACTTACATGAAGTCTCTAGAGTAGTCAAATTCACAAAAACAGAAAGTCAAATGCTGCTTGCCAGGGTCTGAAGGAAGAGAGAAATGGGCTTAACAGATACAGAACTTCAGTTTGGGAAGACAAAAAAGTTCTGAAGATGGATGGTGATAATGGTTGTAGAGCAATAGGAATTTACTTAATACCCCTGAACTGTCCTCCTAAAGATGACTAAAATAGTGATGTTTATGTTAGAGGTGATAACAGGCAGATCCACAATAAGAAGTATTTTCCTTATGATTTTGTGTAAGGGTTAAATGTATGAACATCAGAAAAGCAACCAAAAGAACGTGGGGCACAGCCGGGGAAGAGAGCTCCAGAGCACCCATGTGAACCTCATCACCTTCGGTCCTCAGAACCCGAGGCTGAATCTTGACAGGCCCAGAGCCTGCAGGTAGGACTGAATAAGAGAAAAAGAGATTTTTGCTGTTTCATTTTTGGTACTGGAGTTTGAACCCAGGGTCACTTCACAACTGAGCTACACCCCCAGGCCTTTTTATGTTTTTATTTTGAGACAAGTCTTGCTAATTGCTAAGGCTTGCCTCAAACTTTCAACCCTCCTGCCTCAGGCTTCCCAATCACTGGGATTACAAGCGTATGTCCAGTAACCCTGTTTTTTCTTTCTTTCTTTCTTTCTTTTTTTTTTTTTTTGAGAGAGAGAGAATCAATTTTATTTATTTTTTCATCTGATTTTTGTTTTTCCAACACTTGGTTGTATACATGGTGCTGGAGTTCAAACCCGGGTCCTCACGCATGCTAGGCAAACACAATACCACTGAGCCACCTCTCCAGCCCCCAGTAACCCTGTTTTAAGGCATGGGACATACCCGTATGCATTCATTATTTATCTGAAATTCAAATTCAGCTGGGCATCCTGCATTTTTATTTACTGAATCTGGACATCCTAGGCCACAGGTATGGCTCATCCATCAGCACTCCACTTAGTCACTATAGGATGACTACAGATTCTAGAATAACCTAAAAATCTGGACAGGGCTGTGTTGGAGGAGCAGAAGATGTAATAGGATTCTTGGCTTTACAATGTATTCTTTCACAATTGAGGCCCTATAAATAGCAAATTTCCTTAACAAGACTTAATGTAGAAATCCATTTTTAAAATTTAGCATGCTGGTCATGGTGGCACACACCTGTAATCCCAGCCTCTCAGGAGGCTGAGGCAGGAGGATTGCAAGTTCAAGGCCAGCCTTAGCAACTTAGCAAGACCCTAAGCAATTTAGTGAGACCCTGTCTCGAAATTAAAAAAATAAAAATAAAAAGGGGGCTGGAGCAGTGGTTCAGCAATTACAGCACTTGCCTGGCTTGTGCAAGGACCCGCAGGTTCCAACACCAGCACCACATACACAACAAAGTGTTGGAGCAACGGAGGCCACATGAGAAACTGAATAAAACTGATTCTTTCTCTCTCTCTCTCTCACTATCCTTCTCTCTTTAAAAAAAGAAAACTAAATAAAATTAATTCTCTCTCTCTCTCTCTCATTGTCTCTCTCTCTTTAAAAAAATACTCTTGATTTAAAAAAAAATAATAACTAAGAAGAGCTGGGGATGCAGCTCAGTGGTAAAGCACCTCCGGGTTCAATCTCTAGGACAAAAAAAAAAAAACACACAAAACTTAAGTTTACAGCCCCACTTTTGAAGGAGCCCACCTGTCAAGGCATAAGGCACGGTGGGCACAGTCCCCAAAGCTGATTCTTCTGGCTTCTGAGATAAGAAAAGAAGGTAACTGATCCCAATTTCACCGCAGAGGGATCTGGATGATAAAAGGCCAAATGACCACCCTGTGCCCACAGTCCTGGCCTCCTCCCCCAGGTCCCTGCCCAGCAGCCCCTGCACCTCCAGCCCAGGCTGCTGCGGTCATTTGCATAAAGGGCAGTCACAGATTCCTCTGAAAGCAGAGACCTCGAAAGGGCTTTGTCTATGTAAAGCCAACCACAATTCTCCAACCTCAGCCCTAAACTGATTAAAAGCTGGAGTCGCTCGTTCTGTTTTGAGAAGTGCCAGGGTTTTATGCTCCAGGTCCCCTTCCCTCCTCACTGTTTCCAGCTGCTGAGGCCCATCAGTGTGAAGGACCACACACCAGCAGCCCAGCCAGGCCTGGCTGAGACTAAACCCCAGGGGGCAGGGAGGCCCCTTCCCAGGAACGGGTGGCCCAGGGAAGCCCCCGTGCAGAGGGGGGCGAGAGCCATCCATGCTACCCGACTCCTGCCTATCAGCCTGGAAAGGGGTCACAGACGAAGTCCCAGGGAAGGAAACAGAGAACTGAATGAGAAGAAACCGTCCCCTCCAGGGTTTCCTTCTTCTTCTGTTTTAATCTAAACAAATGTATTCACCACACAACAAGCACAATCTGGAAGAAAGACTCAGGGAGGGGGCCCGGCCCGGTTTCCACACCAGCCCTACCTGCTAACTGGAAGATTTTACAGAGCCTCGTTGCCATCTGACTAACTTTCCGAGCAGTCGAGAACCCAGACTGGAAACAGGGAGGGTGTGCAGCTGGGCTGACTTGGCCCTAGGTAGGGCAATCTGAAGGGAGTAGGTTTGTTTGCTTTTAACCAATTGGTTGTCTGTCTCACTCACACCAGAATGGCTGTCAGACTCTGCTATGTCCCTTGGCATTGAAGACCCAGAAACTGAAATGCAGGGCAGCAATGATAATTTTTCTTTTCTTTATAGGGATCAAATCCCAGGATACTCTACCACTGAGTTACATCCCAACCTTTTTTATTTTTTATTTTGAGACAGGCTCTCTCTAAATTTATCAGATTGGCCTTAGACTTGGAATCCTCCTGCCTCAGCCTCCTGAGTCACTGGGATTACGGACATGTATCCGATAACTAATGACAATTTTTAATTGAATGAATGGAGTAGGGAAGGTTGGAGGATGGAGCAGAGGAGTGCTGGGGATGGGATAAGAGTGCCCTTCCCACCTGAGCTTCCCTTTCCCTGCATGGTGATCCATTTTCACAGGATCTGACTGCTCAGGGATCCTCAACTGCTGCTTTTGCCTGAAGACTTGAAACAGATGGGCGTTGAATGTGCAGTACTGGGCCCCAATATCTGGCTCTGTCCTTCCACACCTTTGGATCTTCATGCTGAGGAAGGCTAGGCAACCTGGCAGGCTGGCTTTTCCAAGGACAGCAGGGGGCCTTCCCTGAATTGCTCTTTCTGACCCTCCCGGCCAAGCACCCTACCAACAGAAGGGGCTTGCCAGGAGCTAAAGGAAAATTCAAAGGCAGGAGGTACACCAGGGAGGAGCCCTGGGCCCTGGGCAGACAGGGCCTTTCCATCCTCACCTCCTCACTCCTGTGCCTCCCGACCTCTTCCCTCACCCTGTGCTCCCTCCTCCCAACCCACCCCAATGCTGTAATGAAAAATTCATGTTCAAAGATGCACAAGGGATCTGATTTTCAACACTTTAATTGGATTAATAGAAGCAGGGAGTGGAGTGAACCCACAGCCCTTCCTCCCAGGATGCCCCTCCCCTTCTCCTCCACCCTCAGCTCTTCCCAGGCCCCCTCGCTCGCCCTTCCTCTTCTCTCCATGCTATTCTTCCATCCAGTTCTCCCCCTCTTACCTTTCTTCCATCTCATGCCCAGCAACCTCCTCTTCTCTGCTCCCAGCACTTTCTAAGCTCTGGTAAAATTTTCTCTTTCTTTCTTACTGAAAGAAAAGCAATCTGATTACTTAAAACCCTGGTGAATGGACTATTTCTAAATAAATTCTTTTTTCCTAGATTTTAGAATATACACTGCTTACTAAGAGAGGTACAGGATTAACAACACTTTAAATCTTTAATAGATGCAAATTAGATGAAACTCATATATGGGTTATTAGGGAGCAAGTGTTACCATTAAAGGCTCAGTCGGGTGGAGGTGAGGAGCTAGGGACTTAGGCCAGGGGCAATTTACCACTAAGCCACATCCCCAGCCCCATTTTATTTTTTATTTTGTGATAGGGTCTCACAAGTTGCTTAGGGCCTTGTTAAGTTGCCCGGGCTGGCTTTGAACTTGAATCCTCCTGCTTCAGCCTCCCAGTCACTGGGATCCTAGGTGTGTGCCACCACACCTGGCTTCAATTTGTTTTAGTCACTGGGTCTTACCAGATCATTGTTTTTAACTCATACTGTTTGATGCTTGGATTGTGCGGGGGCAATAAGAACCTTATGTGATCAATCACTAATAATCACTTTTGGTTTTATTTTTAGGTAAACTTCAGCTAGAAACCAAAGTTCTCCTGTTCTTTTCCCACCATCCAAGGACTGTCTTCGAGGCTACCCTTTAGTGACCCCTGCTTACTGTCACTAAAGTCCTCTGGTTTTCCGATAGACTCTTGCATGGCTGACATTCCATGTGCTTCTCTTACTCCGTACTTAAGAACTGAGCCAAAGTCAAAACCAGGTTTTGCACCGAGGTTTTGCACCAACTGGATGGCTGCGCATCTGCTGAGCAGCACTGCCCTTGGTGCAGCTGGGCCCCTGAGCACAGCCTCACACAGTGGGCCAGAGTATATGGGGATCTTGCTTCAGTGGGTCATTCTCCCCTGCTCACTCATTTGCACAACTGTCCACAAAGGTTGGTCCTTCCTTTTCTCTAATGTGACCCCTTCCTTCTCTCTTCCTTCCCAGGTACCTGGTCTTTCTTAGCCAATCCCTTTTTCTCCTCCCAGGAGAAAAAAAGAGGGAAGCACCTTTTTATTTTATTTATTTAGGTACCAGGGTTTGAACCCAGGGATGTTTAAGCACTGGGCCGCGTCCCCAGCCCGTTTTGAATTTTTATTTTGAGACAGGGCCTCCCTGATTTGCTTAGGCTCTCGCTAAGTTGCCAAGGCTGGCCTTGAACTTGTGATCCTCCTGCCTTAGCCTCCCAAGCTACTGGGATTACAGCTATGGGCCACCTCGCCCAGTGGGGAAGGGCCTTTTGATGTGCACAAGGCAGTTCATGGAAGTGGGATCACACTGGTCTTTCTATGTAGGACCTTTTTACCAATTATGATTTAGGGCAAGCAAGTCACAAAACTACTTTATAGAAAAACAAGAATTTGAAGTTGAAGTCAAGATCATTCCAAAGCCCACTGTTTCCAGCTCTCAAAAAGCAGGGAATGACTACACTTTGTGTATGTATCATGTGTTCCCATGCCTGTATACAAGCATAAGCACATGCAATACAATGTAACTGAACATGGGGCACCTGGGTGGATAAACAGCTGCAACAGGGGAAGGCCGACTTGTCCCAGAAAAGTCCACATACAGACTGCCAAGTTGAAAGCCTGAAGCAGCCCACACCTAAGACCAGCTCTTGGTGGTGGTGAGAGAATGAGGGTGTGCCCACTCACAACATCCAAGCAAAACCCAGAAATGAGACTCAGCTTTGTCTGCTCCTGACTCATCCGTTTGGCCTCTGAAGGTATGGCATTTACTCTGGCCTTGAAAAGAAACCTGTTCTGGTCTGAAGAAGAATCAGCCATGGGTCAAGGTGATAATAACCCAAATACCACTAGGAGATCTTCTGCACCAGCTGTCTCCAAGCTGGAGAGAATAAACTCAATGAGGAATCTATGGTCCTCCTGTGTCTACGTGATGTTGTGACCAGCAACCAAGTGCAAGTTTCAAAAAGCAGAGAGCACAGGAATAAACAAAAGGGTCTCCCCCTCCCGAAGTGGAGTTAATTGGGAGGGCAATTTCAAAATAAAAGTCTGTACTCTCTTTTGTCATCTCACCTCAAGGTTCCACTCTGGGACAGGCTGTGGGGTGGGGCTTGTTTCCAGCCTCATGACAGTGAAGATGATAATGACCACAATGGTAGAGGCATTCATCATTTGTTCTACACATAGTTTGTGCTAAAAATTGCCAAAAACACTTTTCAAACACTATCTCAATCCGCCTAATACTCCTAGGATGTGACAATTGCTATTACCATCAGATGAGGAAACCGAGACTCCCAAGTGTTTGGTAATTACTGCAAATTCGCACTGCTATTGAAGACTGGAGCCGTAATTGGAATCCAGATCTATGTGGCTCCAAGGTCTACAACCCTAACCACTAGTCTAGGGACCCCAGGCTACAAAGCAAGGAAGAGAAGGACCACCCTTTCACAACGCATTTGTCATGGGGTGACTTGACACAACAGATATTTAGGAGCAGGTGTGCTCTTCCTCCTAGGCGACTGGAAAGCATAACCACTCCTTCCTCCATCCATTCATTCAATAATACTGAACATCTACTACGTGTCTGGCACTGTTCTGTGTGCTATGGATGTAGCAGTGAACAAAACAAGTTCCTGTTCTCATAAAGCTCAGAATAAAATAAGCGAAGAAACCAATCAACTAATATATAATATGTCAGGGATGATGGCAATAAAGAAAAATAAGGCAAGAGAGGAGACGTTGAGTGAAGGGAAGGGGAGGTTACTGTTTTGGTTGATCACTCAAGGAAGGCCACTCTGATAGGGTGACACTGGAGCAGGGACCTGAAGAAATCTGGGAAAGGAGCATTCCAGGCCAAGGGAAGAATGAATGCCAAGCACCAGGGTGAGAGCAGGCCTGGAGGCCAGTTTTGCCCAGGCTGTCTAGTTCTCAAGATTCCTCCCACTTTGCTGATTTGCAGGACTATATTCTTATTTTGCAGTGAGGAAATCAGAGGCCTGGATTCAGAATGTTATTCTCCCCACTGGTTTCCCAAAGAGAGCAAATGGAAGTGACTTTGGTTTGTGTTGACTTCCATGGGTTTCTCTACTCTCATAGTGGCTCTGAGAATGGAGCGTATTAAAGCTGTGGTCTGGAGCTGGAGTGTAGCTCAGTGGCAGAGCACTTGCCTAGCATGCCTAAAGCCCTAGGTTCAATTCCCAGTACTGGAAAAAAATTAAAAAGCTGTCATCATCAGCTCCCAAGCCTACACCTGTCCATCATACTATACAGAAATAACCAGTGACTGTGGATTGATGTGACACCTTCCTTCTCAAAAACCTAGAGTACCTGGAAGCCAGGAGTTCTGTTCATTCATCTGATATTAGCTAGGTGCCGCCCATGTGCCAGGTTCATGCTGGGTGCCCTGAGGATACAGTGATGGGTAAAAGGAACATGGCCCCCTTTTCCCAAGGATCCCACTCAGCAAGGCCAGTTGTGGGGGAAGCTTCCAAGGCAAACATCCTCATATCCATCCAGTCCTAGGGCAGAACCCTTGGAGAATCCTCTAATTCCAGCTCTGACAGAGTGGAAAATGGGTCCAGCATCTCTGGTCCTCAGCCAACTTCGAGCTGCCAACTGGGGCTCCATCTCCACAACTGCCCTCGTTCCCTCCACCCTGCTCCGTGAAGTCCTCCTGATCAACAGAGTACTGGATTTCAACCAAGCTCTCCAGTTGTTGTCTTGCCCACTGAGGTAGGGTGAGCAAGATAACCACCATCCAATTGCTTCGGATGGAATGAAACTCAAGAGACCCCCATAAGGTAGACCAAGCTCTTAGAAGAATCCAGGATGCATTGGGGAATCCAGGCAAAGGTCTGCCCAGTTACCCTCTGATCCAAACAAGATGTCCAACACTAAACCCATCCCCCTGCCTCTGGAGGAAATTAAATGTCATCAAGTGTTGCCAGAAATCCTTCTTTCAAGCTCTCCTATAGTGGGATATAACATCAAAACCCAGTGGATCAATGGATCCAGGGGCAACCAACAGAGGAGACTTGAGTCTGGCTAGGGGTGGTCAAAGCTTATTCAGAAGTGAGCCTGTCAGCCCAGCACGTGCCCCATTCAGGAAAACTCAGCAAGGTGGTTGGAAGGATGGCAGAGGGGAAGAGTGTTAAACTGCAGCTGAAACCCACCCCCCCCACCTTAAGGGCTTCTCCTTCAGTGTCAACAAATATGCAACCAATTAATGTAATTGCAAAGTTATTTATGGTGCCCAGCACAGTGCAGCTGAAACCTAAAAGACAAGGTTGGAAGCAGAAAAAAAAACCTTTCTTAGTTTTTGGTGTGTGGCTTGTTGGTTGAGTTTTTTGGCGTCCCTCCCCCTCCCTCGCCCTTCTTTCAGATGTTGCAGTCAACTTGTGGTGTCCATGTGTCTGCTGGTCAGGGCCCCTTCCAGTCAGCTTGCAGGTGTTCCTGCCTGGGGGGTGGGGAGCGAGGGGGAAGCTAAGGGGAAAGCTAAAGGTCTTCTGATTTCGAACTGTGACCTGACATCAAGACTTTTTCAAGGCTTCCCCTCTGACTGCATCCCGTCTTAATCCTCCTCCAATGACCCCTCCATAACACCCACCACCAAAAACTGCACAGAGACCCTTTTCCCTATAGCTCTGCTATGTGATTGTTTGGAGCGGCAGCTGTGTTGCCATTCAGCGCCCCGCACAAGACAGGTTTTAATTAGAGTTATTGAGGGGCTTGAATTGGCACAATTAGGGCCATCATTAATGGGGTCTCCATGTGTTCCTTTGAACAGTTTGGCCCTATTTTTTGTCCCAGGGCAGGAGGGGGTTGCAGCTAATGAAGTTGGAGAGTGCAAATTATCTCAGCAAAAGGAGGGCAAATGGAAACCACCCAGGGGAGGGGAAGACACTCAAAGGAAAGAAAAGAAGGCAGTTACATTGGTGGAGATGCACACACACTGTCACAGGCTTATTTCCTTGTCTTCCTTTGTTAAAATGGGAAGTCAGAACCACCAAATATGTATTATTGGCTAAACAGGAAAACAGAAAAGATATGTGTTTTATACCAAACTAAATTGAGGACATTTTTTGAAGGGAGTGGTGGTGTACTATGCACGCGTTTTTATGCTTCCCCCAAAAGCTTACAGGTATTAAAGAAGAGAGACAAAGACAAACTTCAATTATAAGAAGTCCTACCCTAGTGCTTGGTGACCTTTCCTAGTCAGCTACAGTGCCCTGGTCCAGCCTCTGCCATTGCTCCCGACCAAGATCCTTCAAAGCCTTATTAAAAATGTTTGGATAGCCACCCTGGATGGTGCACGCCTGTAATCCCAGCAGCTCCAGAGGCTGAGGCAGGAGGTTTACAAGTTCAAGGCCAGCCTCAGCAACTTAATGAACCCTAAGCAACTTAGCGAGACCCTGTCTCAAAATAAAAAGTAAAAAGAGCTGGGGATGTGGCTCTGTGGCTAAGTGCCCCTGGGTTCTGTCCACACACACACACACACACACACACACACACACACAAGAGGAAGAGGAAGAGGGAGGAGGAGGAGGAGGAGGAGAATGAGGAGAAGGAGAAGATGAAGAAGGGGAAGAAGTGCTGAACCGCTCACATCCTGCACTTGCTCACGGTTCTCATTAACCAGCTTTACTCGAGCACACATAGGATTCGATGTCAGTCTGCCTATAAATGTAAGCAGGTGATGTTAGATGGGAACCTGGAACACCGCTGCATACTTGAATAAGCACCATTGACTTTGTGCACAAATTAATATATCTGTGAGATGCAAGAACAAAAAATCCTAACCCATCGTTATCTGAAATGTTGATGGCCTTCACTACCCCCATTTCCCACTTCCTTTCTTTCTCTTCTTTGAATTCCTTTAGCCCTTATCCTTTATGTTCTCTTAGACGGCTCAATCCCAAGTCTCTGAGTTGCCCATGCAGGCACATGCTCAGGGAATGCACAGCCTGGAGGGTGTGGAGGACAAGCCTGCAGCCTGGGAGGCCCTGGTGCCTCTAACATTCCCATGGACCTGACACTTTTCCAGAGGTCCTTTAGTTGATGACATTTCCAGTAACAAGTCAATTCAGCCGAGTAGGAAGTAGGAAAGCCAGAACTGGAAGACAAATATGATGAAGTACACTTATAAATCAACTCGAAGTGAGAATGAGGCGGCTGAATTGAAACAGGCCTCAGTTCACCGTGGCCCCAGAGCCTGGGGCTGGCTTTTGGGTGGCCTGGGTAAGGTTTGGGGAGTGGGGAATGGAACCCTTTGGTAGGCTAAAGCCACAGCAGGCCACAGAAGGAGGAGGAGCTGCAGGCAGGGACATGCACAAGTAGAAGCCAAAAATGAAAATTAGGTTAACTCCTCTTCCCAGCACTACAGGCCAGCAGGGCAGCCCACAAAGTCCTCTCCCTTCTTAACTTCTGTGTCAGGTTGAGGGTCCCCCTACTTTACACTACCTTCTCCAGTGCTTTCCCTGACATCTGACTCTTCCAGCAGCCAAGGCTACTCCTGTACCTGGAATAGTGAATGCAGGAAGAGGCCAACTTACCCTGAGCGGGACAATCTTGGCATAGAGCAATAGAGAGATGTGTTGGAGGGACTTGGGTCACTCTTAACCCAATGGGGCCCAAGAATGTGGACAGACAGACACTGAATTCAAAATGCCTGTAGCACTCAATACACCTTTGGATTTTGGTATTCAGCTTGGCCTTGTCTGAATCAGCCAACTCCTCTCCTACCACAACCCCCACAAACCACAGGATTGAACTTTAAGAATCCCACATGGCTAGTCAACTGGTTCCCCCAAAAGATGAAATTACTGAGCCCAAAGAAAATGGACATGCGAGCACACTCAGCATTCCCGGGCTTCTTTAAAGCAGTGGTTCTCAACAGGGACATTGGACAACGCAGGGGACACGGGTTCAAGGACTATACATGCATGGCAGAGGCCAGGGGAGGCTGTCAAACAGCGTTCATCAGGCACAACAGCCCCCACAACAAGAATGATCCAGGCTAAAATGTCGATAGTGCCAAGGTCAAGAAAGACACCTTGCCTTAAAGTCAAACACACCTGGGTTCAAATTCCAGCTCTACCGCTTCCCAGTTGTGCGATTTTACCAAGCCAGTAACTTCTCCAAGCCTTGTTTTCTACATCTGTAAAACAGGGAGAGTGGCTGCCTCATTTTTTTTTTTTTTTAAGAGAGAGGGACAGTGACAGAGAAAGAGAATCAATTTTATTCAATTTTTCATGTGGCTTTCCTTCTTCTGAGACTTTGCTGTGTACGCAGTGCTGGGGTTCGAACCCACGTCCTTGCGCATGCCAGGCCAGCGCTCCAATAGCTGAGCTCCAAAACCCCTCATTCTTCTTAATTAAAGCAACCTCAACGCAAGAGTTCTTTTTGTTTAAGAGAAAGAGGGACAGTGAGAGAGAATCAGTTTTTATCTAGTTTTTCATGTGTCTTTCGTTAGTGCGACACTTCGTTGTGTACGTGGTGCTGGGGTTTGAACCTGGGTCCTTGCACATGCCAGGCAAGTGCTGTAACCACTGAGCCACCGCTCCAGCCCCAAGAGTTCTTGAAATATTAATTCTTTGCTGCATTTTTTTTAACTTAAAGAATGTTCCATCCACCTTTATTACAATCACCTTAAGAATATGGCATTTGAGCCATGAGGCAAGAAGTCTTCCAGCCCTGAAACTAGAAGGCTGGGTGCCTAACACCTTTGGGAGAAGCCCTGGGAACACTCTTCTCCCATCAGGAGTCAGAGCACCCGGGAGGGCCCTGCCTGACCCCACCGCCAGCTGCACTGCGGTCTTCGGCTGCTTTCCCGCCCCCGCCCGCGCCGACCCGGGCGGCCTCATTTCCGGTGGCAGTGGCCTTGCGGGGTCGGACTTTCCTTTGGAATAGCACAGCGCAGCGACCCCACTGCAATTAGCTGAGCCCTGGAAAGTGAGTGTGCTCTGCGCTGTCCGGGGGAAGCCAGGGCGCCCCCGGCCCGGCCTGGGATTGCTGCCCTGTCCCCACTATTGTGCCTCCAACAAGGGCATTTTATTGAAAAGAGCTGAGTGCATCTAATGCAGTTATCCGTGTCCGCCCCATCGGGCCGTGGGCTGGGGGCGAGGCGCGCAGCTGCCGCCGCCTCACACGCTCCAACAAAGGAGCGCGCCGTGGAGAATTTGCTCCCCTTTGAACAGCTCATCTGGTTTCCATTTTTGAAAGGTTCCCCAATCTTCGCCTCCACCCAGCCCCCACCGCACCTTGGCCCCCTCCCTTCCCCCCACACTCGCTTTGGTCCAGCTGTGCCCTGGGGGAGGACGTGCACACAGGCATGGGCATCCCCCCACTCCCAACACTGAGCAGGTCCGCACCTTCTCTTTGGGGCACAGGATCAGCTGGGCAAACACATCTGGCTTTCCATTCTTTCCTAACCACCTTCCCAGGCACCTGCCTCAGTTTCCCCATGTTCAAAATGTCATGGGGGGTTGCCACCTTGATGCTGTTACACTCCGTTGGTCTGTGAGTTCAGGAACTGATTTTTGTAAAACACCTGGCAAGTACATAATAGAATAATTAAGAAAATTTAAATTGTCCTTAATGCCGCAGCCTGGAGATAGCCACCATCAACTTCCCCGAGCATTTTCCCCTCGTCTTTTTGTATGTATAAAAAGTCATTACACAAAATTATCATTGCTGATTGGGATCACATTGTGTATATAGTTCTATCTCCTGCTTTTATTTATATCTGGAGGCATTTTCTTATGCTAATAGTCTTAGAAAATGTAGCATTTTTAAACAGCTGTAAAATACACCAACATGGGCTTGTACCATAACTGATTTAATGTCCCCCTTTTTTGACTTTGAGGTTGTTTTCCTGTTTGCTTGGATGGTGGTGGTTGTTTTTCCCCACTATTATAAGTACAAGGCAATTTTTTAAATGGAATCCTCAAGTGGCTTCCCAAGTTGACAGCTGGGTCTAAACCCCTGCCGCCCTTATAAATCAAAGGCATAAAGCAGGCACTTCCACTTCTTCCTGCTGCTGCCACAGAGGGGAAAGGTCATTCTTGGCCTCCTCCTCCCCTGCCTGACACCTCCAGGCACCTGCAAGCTGGAAATTCATATGTGAATCCTGGCCCCAATAAATTATGGCCTTGGGCAAATTGTATAAACCTCAGAGTTCTCAGCTACACAATGAAGACACAATCACTCCAACCTCAGAGGGCTATTGTGAAAACTAAATGAACAAACAAGGTATGAGAAGTGTTGAGCTTGTGACTAGGACACAGATGTTTGGCTATCCCATTTGCTAACTGCAACACTGAGCAAGATTCCTAGTCCCCCTGTGCCTCAGTTTCTCCACCTATAACATGGGGAGTTGTGAATACAAATGAAGTATAATGTAAGAAGTATATAAAACTGCCTGGCACATTCTGAGGGTTCAGTAAATGTAGCTGTCATTGTTGTGTGTCTGCCTGACCAGCTTGTAAAGTATAAGCTGAACTGGCAGTGGGACATGCCTATAATCCCAGAGACTCAGGAGACTGCGGCCGGAGATTGCAAGTTCAAAGCCAGCCTCAGCAACTTAAGGGGGACCTAAAAAAACATAGTGAGACCCTGTCTCAAAATAAAAATGGGGATGTGGCTCAGTGGTTTAAGCATCCCTGCATTCAATCCCTGGAACGTACATACATACACACATGGCCTCCCTTAAGAACTCGTTTTCTCTTTCATCTCCCAGAGCTAGCCCCTTTCAAGCCATTATCAACACAGTTTCCTCCCTTCAACCTTAGCCCCTCAGAAAACAGGACACTGGCTGAGAAGCTGAGCTCCTATAAAGAGTCCAGATCCCAGAGGGATCCTCACAGATTGTTCCATTCCCCATCCACACCCCAGCCTTGCTTCTGGGATTTGGCATTCCCACTGACTCAAAGAAGGGGACAGGGTGGGGGGGTGAGGAAGCTGCCTTCCTGTGATCTTTGTTCTCCTCTCTCACCTTCTCAGGCCTTTTTCTTTCTTTTGTCCAGATAAGAGTGACATCAGTAGAAGAGAAGCCACCATTGACTGAGTCCCCCACTAGATGTCAGACCCTGCAAAGTGAAATAATGGCATCTGTGAATTATCAACTCGTTGCACAACCAAGTATAAAAACTGAGTCAAATGATTAAGAACTTGCTGGAACTGGTAGATCAGAGAATTGACCTCAGCAGAGTTTGACCACAAAGTCCTACTCTTCCCTGGACTCCACATGACTCTGGTTCCCTTGGTGGAGTGGAAGTTGTAGAGCCAGAGTCACCTTCGCTGGAATACATGTCCTAAGGAACCTAAAAATAGTATTTGAGGTAGGATTTCTAGATATAGTAAATAAAAATACAAGACATCCAGTTAACTCTGAATTTCTGATAAACAATGAATAATTTTTAGTATAAGTATACTCCCATGCAATATTTGAGACATCCTAAAAAAATTCTTCATTACTTATCTGAAATTCCAGGTCAACTGTCATATAATTTATCTTGCAACCCTAATTTGGGGTCTTCATTATACTCCCCAGCAGCAGATAAAGAGCATAGTTTAGGCCTCTGGATGTCATCACAATAATGTGAGGTCACTGATCTCCCCCAATCTCAGCACCTCTTCTGTAGCTCAGGACTTAAGTGACTTGGCTAAGATCACAAGGCTTAAACTTGAACCACACACAGTTCTACTGTCATCAGTAGAGCGCTACTGTTCTGCTGTTTATTGTTGAACCTGGCGAAGTGCTCACCACTCCTGGAAGAGGATCTGTGCTTTCCAGTGTAAAACTGTCATTTAGCTGTACTGACAGAAGAAAAATTGGGCAGCGTGTGAAATTTGTAACAAGTAATGCAATCTAAAGATTTTTTTCTTCCTTTAAGGATCTTTTGGTTACAAGTGACAACCTTGACCTAAACTGACTTAGTCTAGAAAGGAATTGATAGCTCGTGTCAGCTGGAAAATCTAGATGAGCGCATGATGAGAGTATGTCAAAGGGACATCGAAGCCAACTGACAGACCTCTTGGTGCTCAAAACTGGAACAATTTGAGCAACAAAATAAAGTAGTATTAGATAATAACCCAAAGTATTAAAAAAAATCTAGGAGTTAATACTCACATAAACAAACAACAAATGAATAAATATGAGAGAAAAGACAAATCTCCCATGCACAAGCATACCAAATAATTGAGGTAGATACTGCACCCTCCAGAGGAAGAAACGTAATTCCCACCACTTAAGAACAGGCTGCAAATACTGACTTCCTTCCAAAAAGTACAGTGTGGAAGGGGTGACAGAAAGAGTAACATTATGGTGGAGAAGCTTGATAGGCCCTACCTTAGCCAGGTGATCAAGGTCAGTGTCAACAGTGATAGGTAGTTCAGACAGTGTGTACCCTACACAGAATGATGTGATGAGAAGACTTTATTTCTGTGGTCTTCCTCCAAAAACATATAACCCAATCTAATAATGAGGGGAAAAAAATACAGATCCCAGCTGAAGGGTATTCTGCAAATTTCCTGACCAGTATCCATTAAAACTGTCAAGATCGCCAAAAACAAGGAAAGTCTGAGAAACTGTCACAACCAAGAGGAGTCCAAGGAAACATGACTAAATGTAATGTGTATACTGGATGGAATCTTGGAACTGAAAGAGAGTATTAGGAAAAAATTAAGAATAAGCATGAATAAAATATGGATTTTTGTTTAAAAATAATATACCAGTGTCACTTCATTGATTGACAAATTCATTAATTGACTTAATAAGTCACATGTAGCATACTAATGTAAGATACTAATAACAGGAGAAACTGAGGGTAGAGTACATGAGAGCTCTCTTTAATATTTTCAATTTTTCTATAAACCTAAAACTATTTTAAAATAAAAGCCAAGGATTTCAGGTGTGGTTGGACTTACAGCTCAAATATTGTCTTCATCTTTTTTTTAACTTTTTTTTTTTTAAAGAGAGAAGGACAGTGTGTGAGAGAGAGAGACAGAATCAATTTTTATTGAGTTTTTTACATGGCTTTCATCATTCCGACACTTAGTTGTGTAGGTGGTGCTGGGGTTTGAACCTGTGTACTTGTGCATGCCGGGCAAGCAACGTAACCTCGGAGTCCCCGCTCCAGCCCCTGCTTTCATCTTTTGAGTCGGCCTTCCCTCCTCCATGTGGCCTCCGGCTCCATATGATAACAATAGGGCAGCAATACCTCCACATTATGTCTTCTCTTTTCAGAGTTAAGCAGGAAGGAACAACCACTTTTTTCCTCAGAAACCCAGTTAGTATTCTTGTACCTCATTGCTTCTAGTTGAGTCATATGTTCACTGGGGCCAGGGATACAAGAAGCCATGATTGACTTACACTTGTCACTTGCTGCAGCTCTGAGTCAAGGGCTGATTTGGGGAGAGAGATGGACACCCCCTTAAATCGGGGTCAATTACTTGAAGCAGGTGAATGGATGTTTGGTGGTCAAAATAACCAATGTCCCATGTCCCCTTCAATATTCTTGGTGCTAATATGTCTCTAGGATATAAGGATGATTCTTTATTATTTCTACTTGCCAAAATAATTAGCTACTCTATATACATCCATCAGTTTTTATAACTGATTCAAGAAATGCCAATGCTGAGGAATCACTATTCAAGTATAGTCCTAGAACTATTGCATCTCAGATGGCAGAGTAGGAACAGTATGTGTTAGTCAGCTTTCCATGACTGTAACAAAATACTTGAGAAAACATATGAAGAGGAAAGATTTATTTTGGTTCACAGCTTTGGAGGTTTCAGTCCCTGTTCATTGCTTTTGGACCAGTGGTGAGGTAGTACATCATCATGGAAGCTCACTTCATGGTAGATGGGAAGCAAAAAGATTGGAAAGGGCAGCATCCCATAATTCCTTTCCAGAGCATGCCCTCAGTGATTTAAGACCCTCCTGCTGAGCTCTACCTCAATGACTCCACTACCTCCCAAAAGCACCATACTGAGACCAAGCCTGTAACACATGGGTCTCTGTAAGACATTCATGATTCAAAATACAGCACAGGGCTGGAGCGGTGGTTCAGCAGTAAGCACTTGCTTGGCATGCACAAGGACCTGGGTTCAAACCCCAGCACCACATATACAACTAAGTGTTGGAGCATCTAAAACCAGATGAAAAAATTAAATAAGAATGATTCTTTCTCTCTCTTAAAAAAAAAAAAAGTATAGTACAAACTATCCTGTGATCTCTTTTTAGGATTTCATCCCGAGGGCTCAAGTAACTGCTCTGACAGCCAGTACAGAACTGAGGCTTCCCAAGAAGAACCCTAAGACTGAAACAGGAAATGTTGGGAAACCCCCAGTTGTTCTAATAATATTGACTACTAATACATGCCTGAACTCATCTGATTCTTGCAATAGTGCTGTGCTCTCTGTATTATTAGCCCATTTTGCAAATGAGGAAACTGAGACCTATAGAGCTTCAGTAAGTTTGCCCAAGGTCACACACTGGCAAGTGATAGAGATGAGATTTGATCACAGGCTCTAGACCCAGAATCGATATACTACAAACCACTATTTAAAAACAAAATAGGAAAAAAGACTCCAAAATACAGATAGTATTCAGTATCTGTTTACCATTGATCTTTCTTTGACTGGAAAGTCACTTAAGTTTTTAACCTTACTTCAAGTGCTAGGACGTTTCGGAGGGGGAGGGAGGGTAGTAATTACTCACTCTGTAAAACATAAAAAGAACTAGAGCGGTGGCTCAACAGTTAGAGCACTTGCCTGGCATGTGCAAGGACCTGGATTCAAACCCCAGCACCACATACACATTAAGTGTCTGAAAAAATAAAAACCAGATGAAAAAATAAATAAAATTGATTGTCTCCCAGTCCCCCTTCCCTCTTTCCTTCTCTCCTTCTCTCTTTAAAAAAAAAATTAAATTAAATTAAATTAAAAGCCAGGGGGGGATTGAACAAGCTACCTGAAGAAAACACAAATTCAAGTTAGTGAGTTCAACTGACATTGGTGTATTTTCCATGAGATTTTAGAGCCAACTTGAATTTTTTCACTTTTGAGTCTGTTACCAATTTGCTCACCCAGTGGCCCTGCTTTCTTCTCCACAGCTCAGGGATGGACCCCAACAGGTATTTAGAATGTGCTTGGACTCAGCTGGCAGGAGTACCCGCTGCTGGGACATTTGGCCCAGGGCTCTTGACTGAGAGTAGACATGGTACCAGGCATTCCAGGTCTTTTAGGAAATTCCATGAGTCTCTTCTTTGCCCTTAGTTCTTCACTGTCACAACCTTGAGTTCTTGGTCATCTTCAGAAAGAAAATCATTCTAAATTCAATTTGCTATCTTCTCCCGTAAGGCTTTTTCTCAGTCTGTGTTCCCTGCCAGGATCACGGTGTAGCTGCCACAGTCAAGACCTCAGAACTCTGGGCTTCCACGCCCCGTTGCCCCCCAGCCCTGAGACCTGAGAACTCATCTCCCCAACATATGGCTGGCCCACAGGTCGGACTCCTCTTGCTTCTCACCTCATTTGTTTCATGCCCTCTTCCACCCCTGAGCCATGGTACAGTGGCCAGTGTTGTCTTTCTGAAACCCAATGACAATCAGCTGCCCAAAATAGACCATGGACCCCCACTGCCTATACTCCCGGGATTCCTGAGGGCCCAATTTGTTCTAGAGTCATGGGAGCAAGAAGAGAAATGGAGGCTTGCCTTTGCTCCCAGTGAGTGACAACAGGACTTTGAGAAGCTATGAGAAGCATGGTGAGCTGCACAGGAAGTAGACCCAGAGCTTTACATAGACGCCATGCTGACCAGAGCTGTTAACAGCATCCATAGTAATAATAAGGCTCTACATCACATTATACCATTCCATGTTACAGTACACTGTATTCTGGAATCTAGTGGTGCTTTCCCTAAGTGGGTTACTCCAGAAGCCACCTATAGCCAGGCAGGGAACTCACCCCGTCCTACACATTCTGGACCTGTTTTTATATTTGCTTGGCAGAAACAGCTTTGGAAAGGAGCTTTGAAATTTCCAGGAGAAGCATGTTCAAATATGTGGGCATTTCTGAACTTGTCTCTCAACATCCCTCCAATGCCACCACCACCCTGCCCTGACATCTGGCCCACCTGGATCAGGCTGGGGTCCTCTGTGCTGGTTTAGGAGGGCACACTAGCCCAGGGGCCTTCCTGTGCCAGGCCTTCCCCAAGCACACCTGAGAGCTCAGTAGAGGGGAGAGGTCAAGGCAAGGCTTCCTGCCTGCTGGCTTGCTTTGCCTTGGTGGATAGAAGGCCCATATTCAGCCCTGGGCTGCACCAGCCCTGTCTTTAAAAATCCAGCCTTGCTTTTCAGAGAGCCAAGGGTTTGAATGGGGGCTAGGCCAGATGTGGGCAGCTGACAACACACACTCCCCACAGTTCACTTGCAGGCCACCACCCTGCCAGTCCCTTTCCCTCTTCCACGCAGCCTTCTCTGCCACTTGCTCTATGCCAAGCTCCAACTCCCTCCAGTTTCCCAACCGCTGCCTCTAATCCTGGTCTGGGAGTGGAGGAGCCCAGGGTTGGCCCCAGCTCACACCTGCACTCTCCATTCTTCCCCACTGTTTACACATTGTCATCCGGAACTGCAGCCTGCAGCGGGCTGATTGCCCTACCGCCACACAGGGACCCCATTCTGAGCCCTTGTGTCTGTTAAATTGAGCATGGGGCCCTGTGATTAAATTAAGGTTTGTGGCTCTGGCCCTCTGCTCGCACTCCATCCCACTGAGCCTGGCTTCTGCCTGCTCCCCCGCGCTCCCCTCCCCCTCCTTCCGCCTTCCCATTCATCACTAGGCCCATTTGCCCTCTGATGGGAGGAGGTGGGCAAGGGGGAAATGGCCTGGGCTCTGGACAGAGAGGAAGAGTACCCATCCTCCATTTGAAGCGGAGGATAAAAAGGGATGCCTGACCCTGTGGTGAGAGGGCTCCGGAGGGAGGAGCCATTGCTGGCCCAAGAAATAAGAGGCTGTGCAGGGCCTTTGCGAACTGGATCATCAGTCCCTGCTCGCAGCATGGCATAGCAGTTAGGAATACAGATTCCAAGGTAAGACAGACCTGGGTTTGATTCTAGTTCGCCCCTTTGTAACTCTGGGCTCTTACTCAAGTTTAGACCTTTCTCCGGAGACATTCCTTCTCCTGTGACGGTTTCTCTGAGGCAGGCAGAAGAATCAGAACAAAGGAAACGGGCAAGGCATTTTCAGGGAAAGAAGCAGAACAAGACAGCTGAAGCTTAATCTTTGTCAGGTGGTACTTGGTTTTGCTAATCTGGTAGCCACAGAGATCCCCGGAGGCCCAACTGTCCAGAGACCGGGTCCAGAAAGAGAAGGGTTTTATGTACCAGCTGCAGGACTTGGGCTTTTATCTGGCATGGTCCTCCACATCAGGACCTGCTGGGGAACAATTTCAAAACATAGATTCCCCTGGTTCTGACTTCACAGGTCTGGTGTCATCCCAGGAAGGTGAGGTTTTGTTTTGTTTTGGTTTTTTGTACTGGGTTTCCCTGGGCACCTAGCCACTGAGCCACATCCCCAGCCCTTTTTATTTTTTATTTTGAGATAGGATCTCATGAAGTTGCTCAGGGCCTTGCTAATAAGTTGCTGAGGCTGCCCTTGAACTTGCAATCCTCCTGCTCAGCCTCCTAAACCACTGGGATTAGAAGTGTCCACCACCATGCCTGGCTTTAAGAACATCCATTTTAACAGACAGTGCAGATGAACACATTTGAGAAGTACAGCCAGGAAGGCATTAGGTGGCTACCCTAGGATTTTCACAGTGGAAGAAATTATGAGATTTACATTCTAGAAAGAAAATCAAAGAAATTTGGATTAAAGGAGTGGGAGAAACTGGAAACCAGCAGAACAATTAGGAATCTAATGCCGTTATTCAGATGCCAGAGGGTGAGAAGAACTAAAGTGGTAGTAAGGATGGGGAAGACAGAGCAGGGTAAAGTTGCCAAATGGATATGCAAAAGGGAAAAGGGACAGTGTCCTCTCTCCCTGAGGGGCAGAAGGTGATCCCCTTAGAGAGAGGAGTAGAGAAGGGGGAGGTCTGCAAATGAGTTCCATTTCTGACCTGTTGGTCCCGGGTTTCTGAGCAGCTTCTGTTGAGTAGATGGAAGAACCCATTTGGAGCTCAGCAGAGAGACCCAGGTGGAGAGGTCCTCCAGGGAATTGTTAACACAGAGAACAGAGGCCTTCACCTCTGCCTCCCAGAGCTTCCTTGGAGCTTTGATAAACAGAGATACCTGGGTTGCAAATATGGAGAATATGATCTAGGAAGGGAGCTGAAGGAGATTCCAACGCACAGCCACACATAGAAACAGCCCTGGGTGTTTGCTGAATCTTGAAAGGAGATGATCTCCTCAGGTAGGATGTAGAGGTGATCAGGGCACAGGGTCCGGAACTTAACCTAGCAGCCGTGATGGAAAGGAGCCAAGACAGAGCAGTGGGAGAGGGAAAAGGAGAGTGCAGAGAAAGAAACCAAAGGAGGGGGGATATGCCAGGAGGGAACGAGGGAACATAAGAGGAAATACTGTCCCAAGAAAGTTCAGATAGGACAATGTGACAAAGAAACCATTGGATTTGGTGATTCTTTGAAGGAAGAATTTTAGGAAAGTAGCAGAAACACAATTGTGGGCATGAAGGTGGGAAAGGACTCAGTAAATGCAGTTATTTGTGTTGGCTTTCTTCATGATGCAGGAAGGGAAGGTAAACAGTGAAGGAGTGTGGTCACGTCAAACGTTTGGATGTGTATACGTGTTTAGGATGAGAAACTTATGCATGTTCAGAGAGAAAGAAGCAGCATGAAGGAGCATTTGAGGACGTGCAAAACTAGGAAAATGAGGGAACAAGGTTCTAGAAATGATTAGAGAAAAAAGAAACTGCTTCCAGGGGATTTGAGCTCATGAGGAGACTGCACTTGAAGAAAGGCAGAAAATACCAAGTTCTCTGAGATGAGAGAGAGAAGACAGGAAGGGAGACAGCAGAGGGTGGGTTGGTGGGTATAAGAGCTAAGTTTGGAATTGGAGGGAGAGAAATTTAGGGACTGAGTGCCTACCGGTCTCCAATTTCTTGGTGAAGTGAGTGGCGTTGGGTCTTGCTAGGAGTGAGCATAAGACAGTGGCACAGAATAGCTATCCAGAGAATGGAAAGCGTGCCAAGTCACACTGAGAGCTCAGCAGGCCTCAGCGCCTGGCAACCTCAGCACAGGAGCAAGGTCAAGGTGGTCCAAGAGTGAATTGGTGGGCAAGCGTACTGCGCGGTCATGGGTGGCGG
Organism: Aplodontia rufa; assembly: GCA_004027875.1. NCBI lineage: Eukaryota > Metazoa > Chordata > Mammalia > Rodentia > Aplodontiidae > Aplodontia > Aplodontia rufa. Next base: position 35,419 of record PVKS010020655.1, read on the forward strand.
GGTTTAGGGTGCTGCTGAGATGCAACAGAAATTATTGACTATGAGATACAGGCAGAAAGTGAAACAGAAAACAAGAGGCAGCCTGAGAGAACGGGGAGTCCCAGAAAAAGATGTCATCATCCAGGTAAAAATAGAGGGAAAGCACACCTTGCATCCAGCTCTTGGTTTCTGATATTCTCCGACAAAAAGAACCAGGGACCCTTGGGAAATGGTTGATTCTAAGACTCAGGCAGGATTAGAAATGATGAGCCTGGAGCACCTTCTAGTGTTACAAGGTAAGGAGAGCTATTTACACACACAGGCACAGACACACAATGGTCCATATATCAAAGGGACACAGGAACCAACTAACTAAAAGAGTTTCCAATGTCCTGACCTGGAACAATTTGAGCAACGAAACAAAGTAGTAGTGGATTAACCCAGAGTAGAAAATAAATATCCAGGATTCTAATCTGATATAAATAAGTGTTGAGATAAATAGCACAAATAGGAGAGAAGAGAGATCTCCCATGCAAGACAAGATCAAATAATTTATGTAGATACTCTGCGATCAAGAAGGTAGAGCATGGGACTGGAGCAGTGGCTCAGCGGTTACAGCGCTTGCCTGGCATGCTCAAGTACATGGGTTTGAACCCCAGCACCACATACACAACTAAGTGTCAGAGCAACGAAAGCCACGTGAAAAGCTCAATAAAAAGTGATTCTGTCTCTGTCTCTCTCTCACTGTCCTCCTCTCTTTAAAAATAAATAAATAAATAAAATATAAATTATCTTAAAAAAAGAAGAAGAAGAAGAAGAAGAAGGTGGCGCATGCCGGGTGTGGTGATACCAACTCAAGAGGCTAAGGCAGGAGAATCACAAGTTTGAGGTCAGCCTCAGCAACCTAGCAAGGCCCTGAGAAACTTTGTGAAACCCTGTCTCAAAATAAAAAATGAAAAAGACTGGGGATGCGGCTCAGCAGTTAATAAGCCCCCTTGAGGTTCAAGCCCTGATAAACAAACAAAGAAGGAGATGGAGGAGGAGGAGGAGGAGGAGGAG
>PVKS010020656.1:0-36451 GCA_004027875.1 Aplodontia rufa
AAAAACTCATACAAAAAACATGATTCTATGATATTTTCAAATAATATTATGAGTAAAATATTATCATGTTGCCAATAAACTTTAGTCCAGTAACTTCTGAACCTAAGACTCAATTTTAGGGATATGATGTACATGTAAGTCAGCCAAACTGTGACCATTACACAAAAGCAGCAGAAGCGATAGTCACAGCAAACAAGACAACAATTTAAAATGAGTGGCATGAGTAAAACATCAGCAAACTGACCACTGAATATTCTTTTAAAACATTATTAATATATTTGTAACAAGAGATAAAATGATCTATTTGTAACAAGGGATAAGTCTTACTCCGAAGTGCCTAGAGTTGTGCTGTCCAATGTGGTAGCACCCAGCTGCATGTGCCAGTTTAATCATAAATTTTAGATAACTGAAATTAAAATTCAGTTGCTCAGTCCACATTTCATGATTTCATGTGCTCAACAGACACATCTGCTGCCACAGATGTAAAAAGAAAAAAAAAAATCTTTTCATCTCTGCAGAAGTTCTTTCTATCAGCACTGGCCTATGTATTCAGCAGACCAAACTAAAGAGCCTAAGGGAGCTTTATTTTTCACAAGATTTTTTTCCACGAAGGAAACAGCAATTTGCTTTAGTAGTTAATAATTCTTACTGAATAATAAAAAGAAAGGATTGTGAGAGATATAGACAAATAATAGAATATAAATACCACAAGAAAGTAAAATATAACACTGAATTTATTTTTATCATTTACTTGATTTTCAAAATAATTTTATCAAAAATAGCTGTTTTTTTTTTTAGAAAGTTTAGTGTATTATAAGAAAACTTAAAGAAGAAAGCTTTAACTATTATCACTTATTCATGGTCTACCTAGCTCCATCTGTACCAGGCATCAATAAACTCTTACTATAAAGACCCACAAAGCAAATATTTTAGGCTTTTGCAGGCCCCTTCTGTTCCAATTATTCAACTCTGCCTTTACTTCAAAAGCAGCTACAGGCTATAAGTAAATGAACAGACATAGCTATGGTTCCATTCAACTTTATATAGCAAAAGACTGCAAGCTAAATGGGCTACAGTTTGCAACCCCTAGTCACTTCTTCAGCTACTGTTGTTGTTTTGAGAGAGAGAGGGACAGTAAGAGAGAGAAAGAGAAAATCAATTTTGAGAGAGAAAGACAGAATCAAACAATTCTATTTAGTTTATGTGATGTTTGTTGCTCAGACACTTCATTGTGTATGTGGTGCTGGGATTCAAACCCAGTTTATCATCCTGCATGCTTGGCAAGCGCTGTAACCACTGAGCCACTGCTCCAGCTCCAGTTCTGTATTATTTTGAAGAACTGCCAATAAATCATTTTATTTCAACTGTATAAATTGCTGTATCTCTATAAGATCTTTTTAAAACATAATTACAAAGTCATTCACATCTGAGTTAACAAAACTTCTTTAATATAAATATTCAGTGTTCCAATAGAAATCCTCTCATAATTGTTTTATTTTACGTTCTGCTAGCTTACATCAGAATCCCAATAATGTCCAGACATTGCAATTGGTTTTCATTATTATTTTATTAATTTATAGCACAAATGATTGAACAGTTAAATTACATCTCCAAAAAAATACTTTGTTCAAGGTCTAACATCCAATACATGTAAACGTGACCTTACATGGAAATAGGATCTTTCCAGAGGTAATCAAGGATCTCAAGATAAAAATCATCCAGGATTTAGGGTAGGCTCTAAATCCAATGACTGCTATCCTTATAAGAGAAAAGAAAGAGGAATTTGAGGCAGAGGACAAGACTAGACAAAAACAAAAGCAGCAACAGAAAATATGCTGTCACAAACCAAGGAATATCAGGGTGATACAAGAATCTGGATGAGGAAGTAAGGGTGTTCCCCTACAGCCTCTGGAAGCCCTGCCAGCATCTTACAATACCTAAATTTTAAACCTCTCTTCTCCAAAACTGTTTGTGGAAATTTGTTGTGATGCCCTAAGAAACTAACACATCCGTACAACAGAACCTTCTGCAAAGACAGAAATGCTATCTGTACTGCTCAACATGGTAGCCACTGGCTGCACAGCCACTGAAATGTGGCTGGTACAAATGAGGATACGGATTCTTATTTTAACTGATTTAAATTTTAAAATATGTCCCTTCACCATTTTTTCCTTGAGATTTTGAGGGAAGAAACCAATTGTTTACCCTGGAGTTTCCCAAAATCTGATATCTCCTTTCTATTATTTAACATTGTACTTGTCTGTATTTACTATAAATTTGTACTTAGGGGCTGGAGCAGTGGCTCAGTGGTTAAGGCACTTGCCTGGCATGTGTGAGGACCCGGGTTCAAAGCCCAGCACCATGGACACAACTAAGTGTCAGAGCAACGAAAACTGGATGAAAAACTAAAATAAAACTCAACTCTCTCTCTTTCTCTCTCTCACTGTCCCCCCCTCTCTTAAATAAAAAATACATAAATAAATTCGTAGTGAGAATTATATAATATTGAAGTTTTCATGAGGGGGATAAGACTGTCATATGCAGAGGTAAATGTGTCTGGCTATCTTCTGGTAATGTGAATGGTGTGATGCTCAACACCTGGATTTATTAATCTATTAGGTCTTAAATATAAAATGATAGTCTGATTTTATAACCCCTTTCTCATTTATTAGCTTGGAAAGTTCTACAAAAGGAAACTTCCTTCACCTACTACTTAGTTGTCTGATAGTAGACTTTTTATAGAAAATGCAGGATAAAAGCAATTCTTTCCTCCATTTCCACTTTTACAAATAATGATTGTTTCATTAGCTTCCTCCACTAGTGTAACTAATAATTTTTTAAGAGTCACTAGGGGGCTGAAAATAGAGCACTTCCCTAACATGTGCAAGAACTCAGGTTCAATTCCCAGCACCACATACATGACTAAGTGGAGGAAAAACAAAAACCAGATGAAAAATTAACTCTCTTTTAAAAAAAAATCACTATGAACTCATGTATTTAATCACATGTAACTTTATTAATACTGAAACTGTTCTATTTTTATTCAGTAGGAAATTCTTCAAGATGGACCCTGAGTTCTCTAACCCCCAGTTGTCTCTGAAGTTTTCTTACTATCAGGTATGACAAAATGTTCCAGGCTTATCTTACGCATTCCTTGCCTGAGATACAAAACAAGCCATTTTCCCAAGTAACTCTGATTACTTTTAGTGAGAAATAATACGTAGAAATCTCAATTTATATTCAAAGAAACATATAACTTAAAGCTATGTTAAAATTATTACTTGTGGGCTAGAACAGTGGCTGAGCGGTTGGAGCACTTGCCTGGCATATATGTGTGAGCACCCGGACTCAAAGCCAGCACCACATACCCAACTAAGTGCTGGAGAAACAAAGGCCATATGAAAAAATAAATAAAATTGATTCTTTCTCTCTCTCTTTCCCTCTTTGGGGGAAAAAAAAATGTGTGTGTGTGTGTGTATAATGTATACATATAATATATATGTATACATAGATGTATTAATTACTTGTAACTGGTTATTTTTCAGTTACCTGTCTCATACTACATGTAAAACAAAACAAAACAAAAAACCCTATTTTTGGTTGAGCATATTTTACTTGTTAACATTCACAGAGATAGTAAAGCTATGCAGATTATATTAGGTTTTTTTTTTTTTTTTTTTGGTTCTGAGGATCAAACCCAGGGGATCCTGAGCATGCTGAACAAGTGCTCTACCACTGAACTACTTTCCCAGCCCTGAACTCTGTGGGGATGGGGGTGGGAGTACTAGAGATTAAACCCAAAACCTCACTCATGCTAGGCAAGCATTCTACCACTGAACTTATTCTCAACCCCAACTTCCTTAAGATAATTCATTCTAATAACATGAAATCACCAAAAGAGAATGCAATATAATATACCTAGTTTTTAACAGTCATTGAAATAATCATGATGCACACATAAATTTTCTTTCTAAAAGTCTAGAAATATGACTATATACAAAGTATATTATTAAGCATTTTTAATACAGGTTTAACAGGATATTCACTCACTCTTAATATATCTTTAATTCTTACTCTGGACTACATTTTGCCAATTACAGTATTACCATATCCTAATTATAGATCATGGCCATAACCAAGATGTTGGTACATAAATTCTTTAAATGTCAAAATGAATTTAAGGCCACAAAAAATAAGCATTATGTTAAGTGAAATATGTCAAGTACAGAAAGACAAATGTCACATGCAGACGCTTACATGTGGAAGCTAAAAAGCAGATCTCAGAGAAGTAGAAAATATAAGTGTGGCAGCAGGGAGGGATAAAGGACGGATAAGGGGTGTAGGGGTGTAAATGGATAGCAGAAATAACTTCTATTCGCTATAGCCTGAAAGGATAACTATAGTTGATAATAATTAATTGAATATTTCAAAATAGCTGGTAGAAAAGATTTTGTTCCCAACACAAATGATATGTCTGAGCTGACAGATATGCCAATTATCCCAATCTGATATTACACATTGTGTACATGCATTGAGAAGTTCTATTGCATCCCTTAAATGTAAATAATTACTAAGTGTATTTTTAAAATAACATGTATTTTAAATGTTGGCTGTATGAGGTTCTTTTTTCATATTTTATCAATGTTATAGATGGTTTTATTAAAGTAAACTTTGTGGGTCATTTACAACAGTAAACCAACTATATTTAAAGGAAATACACTATTTGCTACTAAACTGCTCAGTCTAATTCTCTAGTAAATGTGTTTAACAAACATTCTGTAAATGGCTAGAATACAAAAACAAAGACAGCTTCTAAAGGATTTTTTGTAGTATCTTACCAGACAAGTATAACCAATGACAATTTACTCGTTAAAATTCACACAGCACACCCATCCAAGGGGTTGGTATTTTAAAATTAAATATTTAAATTATTTAAATATTAAATTATCATTTAAATATTAAATTATTAAATATTTAAATATTCACAATATTAAATTAGTATCAAATAATTTAGAGTTAGAATATTACTTTGCCTCTTACTGTTTTTATAAATTCATACCAATTGTTTTAACCTATTTGAGTTTATTTTCCTCCTATATTAAAACTTGTGGGGCTGGAGCAGTGGCTCAGCAGTTACTGTGCTTGCCTGGCATGAGAGAGGTAACAGGTTCCAACCCAGCACTATGTACAAACAAAGTGTCAAAGCAATGAAAGCCACATGAAAAACTAAATAAAATTGATTCTCTCTCACTGTCCCTCTCTCTTGGAAAAAAAAAAAAGTTTGTGAATTACACATAACCTCTAGGATTACTATAAAACTTAAATGAGCTAATGCACAAAATAGGTGGCATATTTCTTTAAAAAAAAAAAAACTAACAGGGCTTAAGATCTACCTCAATGGCAAAGCACTTGCCTAGCAGGTGTGAGGCACTGGGTTTGATTCTTGGCACCACATAAAGTTAGGTAGGGCTGGAGCAGTGGCTCTGCCTCGCATGCATGAAGACCCAGGTTCAAACCCCAGCACTACACACACTTGGTTAAGTGTCTGAGCAACAAAGGCCAGATGGAAAAATAAATAAAATTGGTTCTCTCTCTAAAAAAAGTAAAGTTATTCTGTTCATCTACAACTGAAAAATAAAATTTTTAAAAAAGAATGTAACAAAGAGGATGCTTAATCACTGTTAGTCTTCTCTTAAAAACATGTAGATTCATTACAGTTTTTGTAAAGTCCTGTGTCTTTTCATTTTTAATATTTTTTTAATTTACACATAATATGCAAGACAACAGGAAAGTTGCAACACAAGGATCCCCATTGTCTTCCCCCAAATTCCACACAAGCTAACACTTTACAATTACTTTACTCTGTTCCTTTCAAAGATATACATTTACTACACCCTTTTTCCTTCTTTTACTGTGTATGTTCACCTGCAAAGGTTTTCTGAACCATGTGGAACTATCAAACAGTGTTTAAATACTTGTTCTAAAAACAAGAACATTCTCTTTAAGTCAAAATACAATTATTAAAATCAGGAAACTAACTGACAGAACACTACTATCTACTACATAGGCGTTATTCAGATGTTGCCAACTGTTACAATAATGTTCTTTACAGCAAAAGATAATTCAAGAACATCCACTGCATTTTTTTAAGAGAGGGGGACAGTGAGAGAGAATCATTTTTATTTAGTTTTTCATGGACTTTCATTGCTCAGATACTTCGCATGCAAGGCAAGCGCCATAACCGCTGAGCCACAGCTCCAACCCCTACTGTATTTCTTTGTGGCACCTTTAACATGAATAGTTCCTAAATCTTCCATCTTTCACAATATTGACAAATTTGAAGAGTTACTGATGCTCCATTGTTTAGTAGGATGTTCCTTACTGTGAGTTTTCTGATTTTTTTTTCTTATGATTAGATTCCAATTTTACATTTTTGGCAGGAGTAACACAAAAGTGATGATATGTTTTCAGTGCTTTATGTCAAGAGGCACTTGTAAACTTGTTCCTTTACTTGTCATCTATCTTTAACTACATTTAATGTCCTATCAGCAAGATTTTTCCATTGTAATGTTATGATTTTCCCTGTATAATTCATAAGTATCATATGCAAGAGGATAATCAGAATTGAAAGTATCTTATTACACAACAAACTATCACCTCCCTAGTTGTGTTTTGTTTTTCAGTCCAGGTGACTGAACCCAGGGTTGAAGATGTACAAGCACTTTACTATAGAGCTACATCCCCAGCCCTCTGGGTTTTATTTTCATGCAAATTGCCCAGGCTGGTCCCAAACTTGTGATCCTCCTACTTCAGCATTCTGAGTAGCTGGGATTACAGGTGTGCACCACCACACCCAGCTCACCTCATTAGTTTTTTAACATCCTTTAATGATCCTTGCCTGAATCAATTACTACTAAGTTGCTGCACACTGATGATTTTCTGAACATTCCCTCTGCATGTTATTAGTTGGCATTTTACTATAAGAAGGAACAATCCCTTCTACTTATTTCGGCACACACTCATAGATCCTGATTTATTCATGAGTTACAAGCCAATGCTATCATTTATTTTAATGTCAACACTATCACTGATTAGGCCAGTTAAAGTCCTACAAATTAGTCTGTGTCCTTTTGATCATACCTATTATTCTTTGAGCACTTCCTAAATTTCTGACATCAGTGTTTTATGGACTTGGGAAATAAATTAATGTGTGTGTATATATTCATAAGGCAGGATAGTATACATGTTCTTTTGCACTCCGCTTGTTGTACTTAACCATATAATCCTAAAAAAATCACTCCACAGCAACTCATAAAAGATTTCCTTACTCTTTTACACCTGCATTATATAGATGTATAACAGTTTACATAACTACTTCCAATGTACTGGCATCTATCTAGGTTGTTTCCAATAACCTGCAATCACAAATTATATATATTATTATATTTTTGGAGACAAATCATAAAGACAAATTTCTAAAAGTAGAATTTTCCCTGTCAAAAATTAAATGCACATATCGTTTTATAATATATGCCAAAGTCTCTTCCAAAAGTGCTGTACCAATCACCAGCAATGTAAAGAAATGAATCATAGACATTTTAGCGAATGGGGGGACAGATATATTATCACTATTAATCACTAGACATAGTTAATTCCTTTCCTTCATAAAAAATCTCATTTAGATATAACTCACGGAGCTGGAGCGGTGGCTCAGTGGTTTCGGCGCTTGTCTGGCAAGCACGAGGACCCGGGTTCAAACCCCAGCACCACGTACACAACTGAGTGTTGGAGCAACTAAGGCCATGTGAAAAACTAAATAAAGTTATTTCTCTCTTTCTCTATCTCTCACTGTCCCTCTCTCTTAAAAAAAAATAAATAGATATAACTCACATGCCATATAATCCAGCTATTTAAAGTACATAATTCAGTGATTTCTAGTACATTCACAGAGCTGTAGACCATTAAATTACCACTTAGGAAACTTTTACCACTTGCCTACTCCAAAAAAAAAACCCAATCAGTAATTAGCGAAAAAAAAGCCTTAGATAATAACCAATCTACTATCTCTATACATTCATTTATTTTGAATATTTTATATAAATGTTATCAAACAATATGTGGTCTTTTGTGGCTAGCTTCTTTCACTTAGCATATTTTTCAAGGTTCATCCATAAAGAAGAAGAAGGAGGGGAAGGAAGGAGGAAGGAGGAAGGAGGAAAGAAGAGGAAGAAGGAGGAAGGAGGGAAGGAGGGGGTGGAGTAGGAGGAGGAGGAGGAAAAGAAACTGCCACACTATCTTCTAGTCCAGTTCTGATGACTGGTACAAACAAATAACTCAAGTATGATGACATGTAACCAGGGCACTGTTGAGGTTTCTTATACTATCATTAATCTACACATCAATCATCAGTGCCTATACAGAAGAGTGTGGGACATAGCAACGGCTATGTTAAGCTTTGCATTTACATAGTATGTGATAATTTCCATTCATTCTTAAGCATATTTTTATAGATTCCACAAAATAAATGCCCTCCAAATACACATATGGAATGCATTCCTTATGTAAATAATAGTAGTATTTTAATTATTGAATAATTTTGGACTTTCTAATCACTTGTCACTTGCTCACACCTGCCTAATGAATCCATTTATCTCCAGAGAGATCATGATTTGTTACTAAAGGAATCCAAGGTAACAGAGCTAGCGAACATGTACCTAACCATCAAAACCATGATTTTCCACATTACAGTCTAGCTACCATCAGGACACAGGATGTCCTGTAGCATCTCAAAAGCCAGTCTTGAAGAGAGACACAGAATAATCAAGTAAGGCAAAGCCAAAATGCAGAAGGATGGGAAATCCTTAGCTTTTTCTGGTCCCACAGATTTGCAAGAAGGGAACAAGTGGCCAGATGTGCGCCCTAATGCACATTAGATAATGAACCCTTCTCTTCCCCTTCCATCTTGCTCTCAAAGGCCACTCCTCAATTTACGCTGTGTAAACCTAGGATACAGTTACACCAAAACTATCAGCCTTCGTTCCATCAACGAAATATCAAAATACTTTTTATCCTCACAAATAGCAGAGTATTTTATTATACTTTTAAGTTACTGCCAGTGTGATAGGTGAAAACTTGTATCTATCTCAGTTTAGTTTTGATTTGGGTTTTTCCAATTAGTGATAGTGAATATCTTTCAAATGTGTAAAGGCAATTTTTACACGTTTTTGTGAGAACTGCCTGGGTGTCTTTCTATTTGGTCTTTTTTAACCCCTAATTTTTAGAAGTTCTTTACATATGAGGAATATTAGCCCTTTTATCTGTGGTTTGTGTTTTCTCCCAGTTTTGTATATGTCTTCTCATTTTGTCATTAGTGGGGTTTTTGTCTTACCTTTTTTTTTTTAAAGAGAGAGGCACAGTGAGAGAGAGAATGAGAATCAATTTTATTTAGTTTTTCACATGGCTTTCATTGCTCCAAGACTTCGTTGTGTACATGGGTGCTGGGGTTTGAAACCACGCACTTGCACATGCTGGGCAAGCGCTGTAACCGCCAAGCCTCCACTCCAGCCCCCTTACCTTTATTTACTTATTTATTTATTTTTTTGTCAAATTTATCAGTCTTTCCTTTTTACATCTGGATTTTGAATCAAGAGAGAAAAATCCTTCCTTGCACCCAGGTTACAAAAGAATTCATCCAGGTCTTCTGCTCATATTTGTATATAATAGTTTCATTCTTTACACTGAGATTGTGGGTCCGTTTGCACTTTATTCTTCTATGTGACATGTGAATTTAATTTTACCTTTTCTCCAAATGGCTAACCATTTATTTAAAAATCCATCTTTATGCCAGTGCTCTGAAATGTCAGGTTTACCATATAGTTCTATATTTTATTGGATTTATATCTCAATTTTTCTATTCTATTCCACTGGTCTCCTTATAAGACATTTTTAAAAAATCTAATCTGCAAAGTGAGATAGGCTAAATATAGCTTAAGATTCTTTCCATTTTATATCTAACTCGTAAAATGAAAATAAACCACAGTTCATAGTCAGCTCCCACCAAGTCTCCTGTATTTCTGAATATGCCTTCTCAAGTCTCTTGTTCATCACTCCAACCTCTAAATGTTATAAGTAAGTACATGCATAGTCTTTTGATCTCTTTTGCATCTACATTCACCCCAACCTCATTATTTCCAATTCCATATATTTAGAGATGACTTCCAAATTGATATCCATCCAGAGCCACAGACCAGATTATCTAATTACCAACTAATCTCTCCAACTGTACGTCCAATGTATCCAAAAGTAAATTCTCCATCTTATTTCTCAAAAAACAAAACTGTGTTCTTCAGTTTTCCCCATTCTCAAATAATAGTAACTCCATTATTTCTGTCACATAGGCCCAATATCCATCAGTTCTACCTTCAGTATATATCCAAAAATTAACCACATCTTCTACAGCCTCCTAACTGATCTATTCTTTCTGCCTTTTCCTCCACTCAGAAGCAAACATGTTCCTGTTAAAATGTGAGTCAGATGCCATTCCCTCTAATATCTTCTCATTTCACTCAGTCAAAGCCAAACAATGGTCTTGTACTTCCAGATAGCTCCTATTTGTTTCTAACTGGCTGAAAAGCACTCATATTCCTCTTTCATTAGTACTGCAAAAGTTAATATGAAAGGGAAAACAATGAGAGCTAAGGGTTTTTTTTTAATCTATTTCTAATTAAAACCAAACCAAAAAACAGTTACTGAAATGACTGATACTTTTATCTAGCTAAAAAAGAACTTTCTCCAAAAACAACACACATATTTTCTGGCAATCCGACTACGGTTGCTATGATCAAGTTCCCTCGGATACAGCAGGCTCTAATGGACACAATATCTGCCCTGATTCTTGATCTCCAATTTTTACTCTAGTAAATAAATGAAAAAAACACTTTATACCCCCTCCCCATCCTCAGCAATATACATTTTCTTTCTACCTCATGAACCCAGAGGAAGTCCTAATCAGCTGACACCAGACATTCCCTCTTTAGGGTCTGAACCAATCAATTCCTTTTATATGAATCAGCTAAAAGTCAAGAGTGCCACACCAAGTAGAGAGGCACAGCTGCTCCTTGGCAGACACAGTTCTGCCTGTCCATCTCACCCAATAAACTAGACAGATTTACAAACAAGGAAGAACAAGAAACAGTTCATTAAAGAAAGTTTCAAATAAGAGCCAAGGTTTCAGGAGCTACATAGAACTCATCAAATTAGGAAGCTACTTGTCTCCATCCAATATCAAAGAATGGATGTGATAAATATTTCTTCACTGACCAATCCAGTCTCTAATAGAAATAACCAAAAATATGATCTAAATCAAGTATTCCTTTTTTCTTGATTCTCCTTCTTGTGAAGGAGTCAGAAAGACTCCTTCACAACAGGATGGGCTAAAAGGTATTCAAAAGAATGTCTATTATCAGAGTGTATTCAAATTTAATTCAGCTTATTTAAATATTTTATACTCACTACCAATGATTTAAATTTTATACTCAATACCAATAATTTGAATCAAAATCAACTATTATATGCCAAAAATATTTCTACTATTTATTACTTCAAACATCTTTAATTAGTAATTGCTGACACTAACGTTCATGTTCAAACATAACACATATAACCAGCCAAACCATTTTTATATTTTCTCAAATGAATTTTGCAAATAAATGAGGGGGGGGGAAGTGTTTTTAAAAAAAATGTTTAATATGATAATCACCTGAAGAAATAACAATAGCACATATATCTGGAAATCAGACATGAAGTGCCTAAAATCAATGTAATATACCAAGATACAAAGAAATAAGCTAGAAAAAGAGCTTAATAAGGCCATGATCTCTTCTTCACATAAGAGGCAAAAGCTATCTTTCCAAACGTCTTCATAAACTCATTTAAAAACCATACACTGGGGGCTGGAACGGTGGCTCAGTTATGGCGCTTGCCTGGCATGAGCAAATACATGGGTTCGAACCCCAGCACCCATGTATACAACTAAGTGTCAGAGCAATGAAAGCCACGTGAAAAACTCAATAAAAATTGATTCTCTCTGTCTCTTCTTCTCTCTCTCACTGTCCTTCTCTCTTTAAAAAACAAACAAACAAACAAACAAAAACCAAACAAAAAACCATACACTACAACTGTATGGTCTTATGATGCAAAGTACAACAAATATTCATGACAGTAATCCTGATAAAGTTAAATATCTGCGGTAAGCTTTTTTTTTTTTTTAAGAGGGAAAGTGTAAGAAAATCAATTTTTGGGTTTTTTGTTTTCTATCTGGTTTCTGTTTTTCTCACACTTAGTTGTATGTGTGATGCTTTGGTTCAAACCCAGGTCGTCAAGCATGACAGGCAAGAGCTCTAACTGCTGAGCCACTGCTCCAGCCACTTGGAGTAAGCTTTAAGAAAACAATAAAATTTATGATGCATTATAAAGATTTCAATCAAACACTACTAACAAAAAGTGCTGCTTTTCCAAGTAAATTCATCTCAATATGACATGCCATCAGCACCGATGAAGAAGTACATGTGAATCATTAACCATCAAACCATTCCCCATCACAGATAATCGCAGGAGTTTTGTTTTGTTTTTTTTTTCAGTACACTTGCATTAAGAGAATTATATTAGAATTAATATAGGGATATTCCCTGTGAATGGGGAATATCCCTAAAGTTTTATCAAACCCAAAAGACCCTGGTACTCCCCTAGGTTCGCATTTCCCTATGCCTACTAAATAAACAAAAGCAAATAGCTAATGGTGATTCTAAACAACTATGATTTTAAATATTTCTTCAATGAATATTACTTTTAAAAATAAAACATGACTTAACACTTTTAGACATAAAATACATGCAAATAAAAAACAGACTCCTTTATAAACATAATTAAAAATGCTAAAATATTGGCTCAAAAAGTTTTTGTAGCACCAAAAACCTTCCAATTTTACACTGAACTGATTTTAAAAACTGATTTCAAAATATGGGAATTATATTTTACACCTACATGCAGCAGTGTTAAAAACTAGCACCATTTCAATAATTTCTAATAAATCACAACAGCAAAACTTCTAGTAGGTCCCTGGCATGATTTCTTTAAAAGTTGTACCAGCATTTCTTGTAAAAAGAAATAACAGAACAAAATAGAATTCACATCCAGAAAGATTCAACAATGGAGCCACTGAAAAATGAGAAAACCAAATATAATAAAGAAATGACACTGTATGTCCCATTCTCAACAGTGGTTCCATAAGAATCAAGCACTGGTGCTCTGAGTTGTCACTGTGTGCCCTAAATGGACTTCTCTCCTAAGCATCTACACAGGTATTAGTTACATATCACTCTTGGGAGAATGGAGAAAACCCTAATATAGATTATTTTCTGGTTTCTTCAGCTTAGATGATTAATCATAGTTTACATGAAGAATTAAATTTTTATACAAATAATAATTATTGGTTCTGGGACCAAACATTAAAATGAAGAGCATCTTCAACTGAGACTGCTTATATAAAAAACTAAATAAATAATCCACTATTTTAATATGACTTTGTTGATCAAACATAGTTAAAATTAATTTTACTGTGTGTCTAGTCCTTGTTATAAGGCACAAGAATGAAGGACACTATTCCTGACCACAAAATGCTTATTACTAAGGAATTAAGCACAACACAACACTTTTATTAAAAATGTATAAAATTCTATTAAGATCTAAATGATTCAATATGTAAATTTTAATCACAAATTTGGGAAGGAAGACCCCTGGATGATGTAGGAGTCAGGGAAAGCTTTAATAACAAAAGTGAGATCTGAGTAGTGTTGGAGAGGCAGAGAGATGAGAACACATTCCGGGCCTTTACTACTTTTGAGTAAAGGTCCAGAAGCAGGCATGAGCAGCCACAGAACAAAACCAAAATGAGAAAGTTGGTACCTTGAGAAAAGCCACCAATATCAAAATGCATTTTTACCACACTGATTTTATCAAAAATTGAGACAGTTTTAACATTAGCGAACACATTACACAGTGCATGTTTAGATTACATGTCCTTGAAAGAGTATACATGTAAAGAGAAAAATTCAAAAAAATATTTTTTGAAGGAAGATTGGAATTGAGGGGGAAATTTAAAAAGATATTTATCCTCAGGTTAAAGTTAAAACTAAATACTTATTTTCCTTGACTGCTGGTCTACAGTTTTATGCTTATTGCTGACTGGATCTTTTCCTATCAACACGCCCAGCACTTCAAAAGACCCAACCACTCTGCCAAGATTTCTGCCTTCAAAGAGCCTATGTTGCCATGGCAATCTCATGTTCTCCTGGGAACTAAGTCTGCAGCACCCTATGATACATACATGAATGCTGTCCAAACTCCGTCTGATTCCTCCTTGAGGTACAGGTCATATTCTTCCACATCCGTACCAATTTTTACTTACTGTACTACAAAGCATCAAATTGTATTTGACAGTTCATACATAAGTAGGATTATTTAAAAATAAATAGCTGCAAGCAGAAAGGGTGAAGGAAGGTTGTGGGTGGGAACCTCCTTTTCATATTATAAAACAGATGTTCTAAAGTACAAAGGCCAATGAAATAAAAACACTGAGACCAACTACAATCTGATCAAAGATTTTATCCTTTTCCGATATCTCAAAACACTCTTCCTTAAAAAACAAAGATTAAAAATCAAACAAGTCTGGTACCTTGATTAAGAATGACCCGTACCCTTTTATTTTAACCTGAAAGATTTAACACCCTACTCAAAACAACCAAACTCTGCTTTTCTTATAAAGAAAATACAGAGGCTCTAAAACCATTTCTATAGGATATCCTCTCAAAATCTCATCAAGAATATATTTGTAAGTTATTGGAACAAGTAGAAAAACCACAACCAGACTTTAAAGGTATATTTCCAGATATTAATTACTTCTGATCTAAAGAGATTATTTTTTAATCTCCATTCAACTTATACCATCCCACATTTCCAAAACAAGTAAGCTGTGTTTTCTATGTACCTAAGTATTCCTCAAGTTAACGGCCAACACCATGAAAATAAAATAAATACATCAAGTACTATAAAAGAACAATAAAAGCAATGACCTGCTAAAGTTCTGAATAATCTCATTTTAAAACCTACGTGTTCCTAGAAAATAAAAGGTAAAGAGTATTTAAAAACCTGTGTTCCTAGAAATGAAAGCTAACAAGTATTTAAATGTTGAATTATCTTTTTCAAGTGATTTTCATCTCAGTTTCAGAAAATGATAATACAGAGGCTGAAATATAATTGACCTAGACACATCATTACAAATTAAATCTGCTTTAAAAAAAATCCCTTTAAGTTATTTCTAATATACAAATTAAGAGCATTTAATTATCTTACAAAAAATATGTCAAACAGTACAGAGAGAAACTCTTCTAGTCATTTAAAAACATACATAACAGTTAAATTCCACTTTATTAGGGGGTAACCATGGAACTGAATACCTGACAGTGAAGCAGTTCATGTTCTCATTTCAAATATCTGATAGAATTCCTCACCTGAAAGAGATGCCAAGATGCCTCAAGAGTTACAAATCTATAACAGAAAGTAACCTGAGAAATCAATATCAGTCTATTCTCTCTTTTTTAATGAGAAAAGTCAGGCCTGGGAAGGTTACATCATTAACTAGAAGCATTTTCTCCTATTTGAACTGTGGCAATTCAAATTGTCTTATTTTGTTTGTAAACAATTTCAGCCTAGTATCGTCATGTTTTGGGGATCTCTTCCCTAATGTGGATATAAATGTCAATTGCCTGCACTACCAAAAAAGCTACCTTCTTTCTTTAAAAGAAGCTGTCTAGGGACTGGAGCAGTGGCTTGGCGGTTACAGCGCTTACTGGCATGCACGAGGACGTGAGTTCAAACCCCAGCACCAGGTACACAGTGATGTCTCGGAGCAACGAAGGTCACATGAAAAACTAAATAAAATTGATTCTGTTTCTCTCTCTCTCACACTGTCCCTCTCTTTACAAAAAAGAAGAAAGAAAGAAAGAAAGAAAGAAAGAAAGAAAGCTGTTCAACAGAATTAAAGATCACTGACTCTAAGACTAAAATGAACCAAAAAAAAAAAAAAAAGGTGTAAGCCAGGTACAGTAGAGCACACCTGTAACCCCTATGACTAGAAAGGCGGAGGCAGGAGAGCTGCAAGTTCAAAGCCAGCCTTAGCAACTTGGCAAGCCCCTAAGCAATTTAGTGAGGTCCTATCTCAAAATAAAAAATAAAAAAAGGCTGGGGATGTGGCTCAGAGGTTTAAGCACCCCTGGGTTCAATCCCCAATACCAAAATATTATTTAAGGTGGGAAAAACTGGATTTGTGTTTAAACCACTGAAAATAGCATTTTACTAAACAGCAGTATCAAAAACCAAACCTGTCACATGTCAGATATGCATTTTCACACCTTAGAAAGCAGTAAAGAGAAACTGGCACTTTAAAAGCCAGCTAAAATTAACTACCAAAGCTGTGTCTTACAAAGGTATTTTTTAACCACAATCCACCTTTAAATACATTTTATATCACCACCTATCATACATAAATATACATATACTTATGTAGCTAAAATCTTATAAAAACAACCCTCCAAATTACAAATAATACATCCTTATAGCATCTGTTCTATGCCATTTCTTTATCATGCTGGTTGAGATCCACTAACATGTTTTCTCAACATACTGGATGGGTAATAGTCAGCAGTTTGAAACATGCAAATTAGCTATTTTAAATTATATTACTGATACAAAAACCTCAAAAAGAACAGTTCTCATAAGTAGTCATTCCCCAAAAAATTTAATATTACAAGCATAACATGTATTTGACTACACCTTATAAGATTTTCAGGCTTTATTTTAATAATCAACATTGGCTACATAAAAGGAGGAAAAGAGACACATTTATCCATTTACTCACTGATATTTTTCAGTAGCTATCTCTAAGATGTCTATCAGAACCCAAAAAGAATTATGTTCATATTTTAATTATTTGCATACATGTGTTCTCTTTTCCGTTGGATACATGGATCTATACTAACCATATATTTATATCTTTATTACTCTCAGTGACTAGCATACAGTAGGTGCCTATTTATTAAATTTGTTAAAACTGATCTTTAAAGGCTGAGAATGCAAAAATCAATTTCAAAAAGAACCACTATTAAATGGAAGGAACAGGGTTTATATCTTAAAGCAATCAGGTTAAAGCACTGTAAAATAGCACTGAGTTATTAACAAAAGCACCCACATACAGCTACAGAAATACCTAAAAATATCAAAATAAATCTCTGATAGTCCAAATTTTGTGCCATACATTTTGTAATGCTTTCAAAATAACATATGAAAAATTATACAATAAAATATTATTGTAAAACTGAATTTAATCAAATTCAATTAATATTTACTAATAAAATCACTAGTTTAAAAAAGGAATTCATACCACTAGTTAAAAATGTCTCTAGGAGGGGCTGGAGCGGTGGCTCAGCGGTTACGGTGCTTGGCCTGTATGCACAAGTACACGGGTTCAAACCCCAGCACCCACGTACACAACTAAGTGTCAGAGCAACGAAAGCCATGTGAAAAACTCAATAAAAATTATTAAAAAAAAAAAAATGTCTCTAGGAAGGCTGGAGCAGTGGCTCAGCGGTTTTGGTGCTTGCCTCACATGCACAGGGACGTGGGTTCGAACCCCAGCACCAGGTACACAAGGAAGTGTCTGGCAATGGTGGCCAAATGAAAAATTAAATAAAATTGATTCCCTCTTTCTCTCTTCCCTTCACTATCCCTCTCTCTTTAAAATAAAAAGAAAGAAAAAGAAATTCTCTAGGACCAATGACACACATCTGTAATCCCAGAGATGCAGCGATTAAGACAAGAGAATCTCAAATTCAACACCAAGTGGGCAACTTAAGGAGACCTTCTCAAAATATAAAATAAAAAGGACTGAGGATGTACCTCAGTGGTGAAGTGCCCCTGGCTTCAATCTCCAATACCAAAAGAAAAAAATGGAAAAAAAAAAAAAAGGTAATCATTTCTTTCCTATACCAAGTGAATATACCCCAGTCAAATTCTTTTTGTAATGCATTAAAATAAAAAGAAATTAAAGCCAGGCATGGTGGTGCACACCTGTAATTCCATCTATTTGGCAGACTGAGGCAGGGGAATTGCATGTTTGAGGCCAGCCTGGGCAACTTAGTGAGCACCAGTCTCAAAATAACAAAGCCAGGCACAGTGGCACACACCTGTAACTCCAGCGGCTTGGGAGGCTAAAGCGGAGGATCTCAAGTTCAAAGCCAGCCTCAGCTATTTAACGAGACCCTAAAAAACTCAGTGACACCCTGTTTCAAAATAAAAAGGGCTGGGGATGAGGCTCAGTATTTAAGGGCCCCTGGGTTCAATTACTGGTACCAAAAAATAAAATTAAATAAAAAGAGGGATGAGAATGTATCTCAGTGTACAACACACATGGGTTCAATTTCTTGTACCACAAAAATAGATAAATACATATATGTATGTATGTATGTGTATGTGTGTATATATATATATATAAAACAAGTGCAATTTCAAATGTTATAATTCAAAGGGGTAGTGGTTTTCTTTGTGAAACATACACATATTATTTTACAGCAGCTTTTATTCTTATATTCTTTTTGGCCAATTCTGACATGTGAAAATACTGAATAATCTTGCCAATTTTTTAAAAACTAATATTACCTGAAATGGATGCCTGTGAACTTCTAATTCAATACTTGAGGAGTGTTTTGCCTGGACCATTACCAAAACATGATCAGTATTTTAAAATGATAAACAAAACAACCATTTTAACAAAGTAAGCATTTGAAACTTCAATGTGAAGTTTGTTCTTAATTAAGTAGATTAAACAGGCATATCAAAATAAGAAACCTAAATATTGACTAAACAGTCACCAATTTCTCAGTTTACAAAGGACCAGACACCTTGAAGAAACACCTTTCAAATGTGTGTAAGATGTTTCTTCTATAGAACTGGATTCTTGCTTCAATTTTTCATGAAACCAGGTGGTTAACTAACATTCTAGCTCTTCAGCAGTTACCATCAAAATGTTGAAAGTTTGCTCTCTATGTGAAATAGCTCTGACAACCACTAAGGAAAAGGGAGCAATATTTTCTCAATATTATAAGGCAGCTCAGCTATGCCATTCAATATCTAAGATGGCAGAGTGACTGAGAATCTAGTTATAACTCAATTTTTTGAGATGCAAATTCACTGTACTATTAGGGAATTGCAGCCTCCATGGTAACAATGGATACTCATCATCTATTAGGTTGGCAACAGAAATTAACCTTTCTTCCACAAATCCCAAAGGGAATTTGGGATCATGGTAAGTACTAAAATATCTTTTGAATAAATGTGTATTTAAGCACCTATTATATGCCAGACACTGTGTCAGACCAGGAATACTTCAAGAAAAAAAGTAGGCAATGTTTTGTACTTATAAAGGGCCCTGACCATTATCATCTGAACAATACTTGTTACCAGAAACAACAACAACAAAATCAAAATAGAGCATGACCCAATGGACCACAGATTTCTCACCTGCTTCAGGGAAATAACACCACATAGAGAAATGAAAAGGCAGGGGGTATGGCTCAGTGGCAAAGCATGTATGTGCTTAGTATGCACCAGTACCTGGACCCAATCCCCAGCACTCCAAAAAGAACACTGAAGTTGAAACTCATTCCCAGTTCCATAATGTACTAGATATGAAATATAAACTAGGCACCTCAAAATTTAAATGCTGGATTTCTTTGTGTAAATGGAAGTACAACATAAGCCTGCTTACAATTTTTATGTGCGCTTTTATAAAGAACACACACTGTATATATGGTTCAATTCAACACAGTCCAACAGAACTTTCTGCAACATTCCTGTACAGTAACCAGTAAACAGATACATGTGGATACTTGGAATGTGGCTACATCAAATGAGGAACTAAGTTTTCTTTTTCTTTTTTTTAAAACTGAAATGTAAATAGCTAGAACTCCTACTTCCAGTAAATATACGGCAACAGGAAATGAATTTACACACTCAAATGAAAAAAAAAAACCACAAAACAGAAAATAAAAAAAATAACAATTTTCCAGACACTGGACAACAGGCACCAAAGAACAGACATCTTTCAGGGGAAAGAAATAAAGCAGATAAACCCTACAAATGCCTGAACTTACTGACAGAAAGTTTTCAAACTGGGGAATTGGGGCGGGGTGGGGGATGAAGATGGAGACTGATAGACTCACTGGGGTGAGAACTTGGAAAGGGACCTCACAGTGAACAGACTCCTACAGAAGGTTCCTTTGAGCACTGATCAGGATAGGCATATGAATAAACTGCCTGAAGCCACAGAAAGAATAACCCTAAAAGATAAAAGATCACAAAGGCTTAAAGCCAGGCACTCGTACAGGGCTAGTATTAATGCTTGTCCCCAACAGCCAGACTGGAAAATTTCATGAATCCTGGGACACTGAGAGAATACACAGAATAGGACTCCTCAGTATAGCAGGAAATAATCAGCCTTAAACATCCTAAAACAAAGCTCTAAAATATTTCTGGCAATACAAAATATACAGCATCAGCAAGACAAAATTCACATTGTCTGGAATCCAATTTTAAAAATGACCAGGCACACAAAGAAGCAGAATAGTACCAATTGTAATGCAACAAACAAACAAAAAAAAGTAATCAACTGAAACCAACCAGAACTGATTAAGTATATTAGGAGAAGCAAGAACATTACATCAGTTATTAAATATTTCTATGCCATTAACATAGACCAAATACATTTGTGTCTTTCTACAAAGTAAAATTTGTTGAATAACAATAAATTCACAGGCTACACTTTCAAGTGTGACAGTTCACCAAAAACTCATGGGTCACCTGGCAGTCATAAGATGGGCATCCCAGGTTCTTTTTCCTTCCAACCTTAACCACAATTATTTATAACAAGTCACACATCACAGGTTACACAACTGTGTGTGTATGTGTGTGTGAGAGAGACAGACAGACAGACAGGCTAAGAAAGGGTTAATTCAGCCACAGGGGTTCAGGAGGGTGAAATGAAAAGCAAAAAGGGA
Source organism: Aplodontia rufa (assembly GCA_004027875.1). Classification (NCBI taxonomy): domain Eukaryota; kingdom Metazoa; phylum Chordata; class Mammalia; order Rodentia; family Aplodontiidae; genus Aplodontia; species Aplodontia rufa. Next base: position 21,165 of record PVKS010020656.1, read on the forward strand.
GAGAAAAAGAGTCGCTGAAGGTGGTCAGATGAGATTACAAACCAGAACCAGAAGAAGAACTTGTTCAGGGCATGTAAGCGTGGGGAGGGCAGCTAAGAGCTGTCAAAGTGCAGGAACTTATTCTGGAACAGGATATGGACAGCAGTTTCAGACTGTCCTCTTGGAGTGGGCCTTGAAAGGTCGTCAGGAGCAGGAGATACCACACTGTGCTGAAGTCCAAGGCCAGAGATTTGGAGGGTCCTTGCTCTGGTCATTTTCCTGGTTCGTGACAAGTGACCAGGTGAGATGGGATCAGTGCGGTATCATGCCCTGTCTCAGGGTGTTCCTCCTTTCATGGGATTACTTCATTCGGTGGTCTGGTGTGTTTCATAAGCTCACAGGCCTGATTTTTCTAATGTGAGTATGAAAAGTCCATGCATTCATGTGCTTCTGAGTACTTTGATAAATTCATAGGAAGTCATTTTTATTAGCATGATTAATTTATTAGTTTGTGCACATGGTTGTCCTAGGCAGATGGAGTTTGTTTACTGGTGCATACAAGGTACAGAGTTATTCTACTTCAGCACTTAAACTAAAAATGGCAATTCATTGCTTTATAAAGTGGAATAACTCAGGGTTAGGCACAATATGAAAATCAGTGTTCTAAACATCATGGTATAACCCGCAGCAGGGCATAGCCTGCTCTCCACAATATACTTCATATGTTCAAAAAGTTTAGAGACAAAGAGAATATTAAAAGACACAAAGCATGTACAGATGAAAACCGCAATATATGAGGCGTAAAGTATACAGGGACAAGATTAGTAGCAAATTAAAGGTTCCAGAAGAAAAGCTAGCAAATTCACAGACACCGCAAAACAAACCATCCAATACGGAACGAGATACTGCGAAATATCTGCTTGGTATTCCCCCCAGTTTCCTGACACAATTCCTAAAATCCTTGGAATCTCCAATGATGAATGTGTTTTTATGTGCTGGCTGATAGCTAAGGACTCCTGGATGGCTTCAGGATGGGGGTTAATAATAGGGAACACCATGATTAAAGGGCTGAAACTTTCAGCCCTACCCCACAATCTCCTTGATGGGAAGGAAGAGGAGATGAACGTTAAATTAATCACTGATGGTCAATGATTTAACCAACGGTGCCTCCATATAAACAAACCCACAAGAAATAGGTTCAGATAAACATTTAGACTGCTAAACATCTAGAGATTCCTGGACAGTACCTAAGAGGCCATGGAAGCTTCATACTCCCATCCCACCATGCCTTTCCCTATCCATCTTTTCATCTGGCTCTTTCATAATTGTCCTTTATAATAAAACAGTAAGTACAAGTGTTTCCCTGAGTTTTAGAGATTCACTCAAATGGATTAACTGAAATTAGAAAGGGGTTACAGGAACCCTGAGTTATAACTGGTCAGAAGCACAGGTAAAACAACCTACAGTTTCTGAAGAACACTGGTGATGGGGCAGTTTTGTGGGACTGAGCACTCAACCTATGTGTTCTGATGCTACCTCCAGGTAGACAGTATCAGACTGAATTAACTAGAGGACACCCAGCGGGTGGCTGCTATAGATCTGATTGCCTGCTTGATTCATGAAGCAACACTCTGGTGTCAAGGGCATGTTCTGATAATATAGGAGGGAAAGCTTCACTTGCTTTTTGCCCTATTCATCAGAAAAGCACAAAGATAAAAGAGAACTTTTTTTAGATGAAATGAAGCTGTGGCAAAACTTGAAATCTTCTTCTATGCATATAACTGGAGTTTCTGAGGTGGGGGGGGCTCCCACAATACATTATTTGAAGAAATAATTTCCAAAATTTTTCTAAATGTGAGGAAAACCATGCACTCACTGTTTTAGTCTGTTTTATGCTGTTATAAAGAAATACCATAGACTAATTTATCAAGAACAGAAATTGGCTCATAGTTCTGGAGGCCAGACGTCTAAGGTATCTCCGTGGGCCTTTATGCTAAATCATAATAAGGGCAGAAAGGACAAGAAAGCAAATAGGGCAAACCCACTCCCACAATAATGGCATTAGTCAATTCATGAGGGCTCTGCCCTCTTAAGTTTCCATCTCCCACTACTGTCACAGTGGCAATGAAGTTTCAACTGAGTTTTAGAGGGGATGAACTTACAAAGGATAGCACTTACAAATACAAAAAGGTAAGCAAATACACAGGGAAAGAAAAGAAACAGGAAAACATCCCTACACCAAGGCCTAACTCAATCAAGTTGCTCCATATGAGCTCTAGTTTTTTTAAAAACTCTTAAAAGTAATCACAGAAAAAAGACACATATTACATACAGAAAAAGAAAAAGAGTATCATGCGCATTCTTTCTCTCCCCTCCCCTTCCTGGATGTCATGAACTGAGAAGCTTGCCTCCACAGTGCTGCTGAACCATGATCTGCCTCACTTCAGGCTCAGAGCAATGTAGTTGGCTGCACATGGACTGAAATGTCTTAAACCCTGGGCCTGAATAAATTTCTCCTCTATGTTGTTCTTGTCAGGTATTTTAGTCACTGTGAAAAAAAGCTCACACAACCATAAACCAGAAAAAGACTAAATTACAACAAAAGTAAATGAGAAAAAGCCAAGAATAAAATTACAGCAGAAGTCAAAGAAATGGTCAGTGAATTCAAAGGCTAGTTCTTATAAATTTTAATAGTGATCAGAAGAGATTAACAATCAGAAAAGCAGAGACCACACTACAGATTCTATAGATATCGAAAAGACAGCAAGTTAATATTATGAATAGCACAGTTTAATGCATTCAACAAGTTAGATGATATAAACAATTCTTTGAAAAGCACAAACTATCAAAGTCCAATCAAGAAGAAATAGATCATATAAACAGACCTACGGCCACTGGACAAACTGAATTTGTAGTTAAAAGCCTCTCAACAACAACAGAAAAAAACCCTAGATTTAGATAATTTCACTGGTGAATTCTACCAAACAGAGATTTAAGGGAGAAATAACACCAATTACAGTAGTCCTCCATTTTCTACAGGGGTTCTGACCCCTAGTAGATGCCTGGAATCATAGTCAGTATCAAATGCTATTTGTATTATGTTTTTCCTATTAACTTGAGAACTTTCACCTTTCCACTAAAAAGCAGCAATTTACAGCTTCTCTCTGGCATATTGGAAATGCCATCATCACAAGCAAAATAAAGGTTACGTGAATACAGCTCTGCAATACCATGACAGTCTGGTAATTGAGATGCCTACTAAGTGACCAACAGGCAGGTAATGTATACAGCATGGATGTACTGGTCAAAGGGATGATTTGTTTCCTAAGCAGGATGGTGCATGAAGCTACTCAGAATGGTGCACAATTGAAAACTTAATTCTTTACTTCTGGAATTTTCAATTTAACATTTCAGACCACAGTTGCCTTCATGTAACTGAAACCATTGAGAGTAAAAAAAAAAAAAAAATCAAGATAAGGGGCGGCTAGTGCCACTGTATTTATTTATTTATTTATTTTCCTTATGAATCAAACATTAGCCTAGTGTTCAAACAAAACGAGAACATTGCCAGAAAGAAAGGAAAAAAGAGAGAAAGAGAGAGACTATTAACCAACAGCCTTCATATGCATACATGAAAAACTAAACAAAATTTTAGTAAATATAATCCAACATCTAAAACGAACGCTTTATGATGACCTGGAGTTTATCTGGGGAATACAAACTAATAATCAAAAATGAATCACTGGTTATAACTCCTCAAATGAAGAAGAAAAACTATGTGGCCATCTAAGTAGACATGAAAGGACATTTGGCAAAACCCATCATTCCTTCCTGGGAACCTTCTCAATTTAATAAAAGGTACTACCAAAAAAAAAAAAAAAAGCCTACAGCTAACATCACACTTATTAGTAAAAGACAATTCTTTCCATCTAAATTCCAACACAAGACAAGGATATCCACTCTCACCACTGCTTTTCAAAATTGTACTTTAAAAAATTTTTCCCTCTCCCTTTAAAGAGAGAAGGACAGTGAGAGAGAGATAGAATCTTTTTTTTTTTAATTGAGTTTTTCACATGGCTTTCATTGCTCCGACACTTAGCTGTGTATGTGGGTTGCTGGGGTTTGAACCCATGTACTTGGGCATGCCGGGCAAGCACCGTAACCACCGAGCCACTGCTCCAGCCTCTGTACTAAAATTTTTTAAAAGTACATTCAGAATGGCTTGAGTGGTAGCTCAGGGGCAGAGTGCTTACCTAGCACATATGAGGAGCTGTAATCCTCAGCACTGCATGAAAATAAATAAATGAAATGAAAGTATTCTGGTATCTACAACTAAAACTAAAATTTTTAAAAATACAATCAGAAAAGAGTTAGGTAAAAAGTATCCAGACTAGAAGAAGACAAAGTAAAACTATCTTTATTCACAGACTGCATGATTATCTATGTAGGTTAATCCATGGAATGAAATCTACTTTTTAAAAAAAAGAACCAGAGTTAAAAAGTGAGTTTAAATGTGTGTGTAGTACACAATGTCAACATATATAAAGCTCAGGCTGGAGGCTGGAGCAGTGGCTCAGCATTTAAAGCACTTGCCTGGCATGCATGAGGACTTGGGTTCAAACCCGAGTACCACATGTACAACTGACTGTTGGGGAAACAAAGGCCAGATGAAAAAAATAAATATAACTGATTCTCTTTCTCACTCCAAAAATAAATAAAACTCAAGCTGGGTTGTAGCTCTGTGTCAGAGTGCTTGCCTAACATGTGTGAGGTACTGGGATCAATCTTTAGCACCACATAAAAATAAATAAAATAAAGGTGTTGTAAATACATACACACACATATACATGTATGTACGTACAAAGTGCAGTTATAATTGTATAAAGAATCAGTAATTGAATTTTAAAAACAATACCACATATAACAGCATCAGAAGAATGAAATAAAGATAAATGTAACAACATCTGTCAAGACAACTATACAGTGAAAACACTGCTGAGAAAAATTAACAACCTAAATAAATGGAAAGATAAACCACCAACATGGACCATCAAAATCAATTTTGTTAAGATGTCAATTCTCCTCAAAATGATCTTGAGACTGAAAACAATCTCAGTCAAGATTCCAGTAGGCTTTTTTTCCTTCTTTCTAGTAGAAACTGACGTAGCATTACTGAAACTTATATGGATGCAAGACAAGCACCGTAACCACTAGGCCATTGCTCCAGCCCCATCCCTGTGATGTTTTCAATCATTTTTTTTTTAAGTGCTTTTCCAGGATATACTGTTACTTATCTGTTCATATAACTGTCCTTCTCAACTAACTATAATCTTTTAATGCCCATTCCGACTTTACCTCCCAGACACCAAGCAAGAGCCTCGCACAAAGTGTATGGTGAATAAATGGTTACGTGAAGCTCAGCTCTTCAATAAAAGTTTTTCCTAAGTTAGTCTTGTGTTTCCTTTACCAAGAAACACTACAACCATCAGTTATGTGCCTAAGGAAACCATTACACCATTGTTGCCTAAAGAACAGGCTTTTAATTCACCCAGGATTAAGTGTTAAGCCTTTTTTTTCTTTATGCAGACTCAAATTTTACATCTACATTTTCATCCAATAAAATTACTGAACTCCTATATGAAACAATGTTCTATGTGTTTGGAATAAATTACCGAATAAAACAGTTTAAGAAGGAGTGTACATCTTTTAAATGAAGAGTAGATCATGATACTTTTATGGTAGGAAAAAACTGTTTAATTGAGACAAAATTATACATTAACAAGTATTCGTATTAAAAAGTGTAGGACTATATAAGCTGTATTTCATTAGGTTACACAGTTACCTCAATAACCAATGAGAAAAGTAGCTGAGAACATAAAAAAAAAAAAAAAAAACAGAACCATTTAAAATAACTTAATGGAATGACTGAAGATAAAATGCAGAATTTCAACTATATTATTTAACGTTAACAACTGCTGCCTTTTCAGAGTGCTATGAAAACTAGCTTTTGGGAAGTCATAAAATTGATATTTTCTCTCAAAAGATCAGTCTGAAATCAAGAGAATCAAGCAGACAAAATCAATTCACTTACAGGTAATCTAATATTTGGTTTTACTGTCTATTTCTTATACGATATGCCATCTATGAAGAAAGAGTGAGACTTCTAGTATTTTTACCAGAGAAGAGTGTGTTGAGCACTTTCTTCTATGATACAGGAAGATGAATGCAAGTGAATGACAGAGGAAGGTGAGTAGGAATAAAGCTTACAAATCATGAAATGCACTGGTGTTGCATGGAGACTAAAAACTGTTGTTTTCTCTCTATTTCTGGATGTAGCTTCTGAGCTGACTTCATCATAAACTCCAATTCCCAGCTTCATTCTTAGGGGACTGCACCATGGAGAACATTGCTTCTCTTCCTCAAATCACCCAAAACCTCACTGGTATTACTACTCTACTGGTATGCATTCCAGTTTGTCTGAACATTCTCTCCTAAACTCAAAAATATTTTTCTTCTTTATCTTTATGCTTTATTTTTAACAGTTTCTATACCACTTCTTTCTTTTTCCCACATTTTTACTGGTGTACTATGGTAGTACATAACGATGGAATCTGCTGTTGCGTATTTACACATGCACATAGTATAGCAGTATAATTTGACCAATATCCCTCCCTAGCACTTCCCCTTCCCTCACCTCCTCCTACCCACTGGTGCCTTTCCTCTAACTTATCTCCCTTTCTTTTCTTTTTTTTTTTTTAACTTTTGTAGCTTTTATTGATTACACAGGAATTATTTAATATCTTAGAGGTACAAAAAATACATTTTTTATCCCAAGTCAATGAATTTTTTAAAAAGACTATCTTTCATACAAAGATTGCCATGAAGCTACAAAACTCTCATATGCTAGCACAAGTTCTTCAGAGAGAGGAAAGAAAATTCTCCATAAATACGAATTCTGGTGTTTTTAATTTACAGTACATTTTCAGGTCATTGTGATGCGAGGGAAACATCATGAAGGTTTTTGTGTAGAGATGCAGAGCATGAACTTCAGCAATGAAAAATACTTCAAACTGTATACTGCACTTCATTCAGAAAGTATTTTCATATGCATCATTTAAGCCTCACAAAATCCTTACAAATGGGGCTCACTAGCCTCCATTAAAATGATAAATAAATGACACAAAATAAAAGCCTTGGCATCATCTTGAATGACCCATTCTGCCTCATATTACCAACTCAATCAAGACAAGGTTCTGTCAATTCCACATCTATATGCTCTTCCATATATCCTCACCAACTCTGCTCCGTGTAAGGCCACCACTTGGGCTGTGTATCACAAACCCCCAGAAGCATCACTTATGTTACTGTGTACTATTTGACCAGACATGTGTTTGTCCTGGCTTTACTAATATGGTCCCTCATCCAAGTATCCTGTCTCCCCTCTTCCTACTATACATTTTCTTTAGTCACATTCACCTTCCAAATTAAAAAAAAGAAAAAAGATTTCTGACTTCAGCCATGATGCAATAAATTAACCTTCTACGGCAAACAACTGGAAAAGTGGGTAACACATCAAATGACTGCTTTGACACTGGAGAACAAACTCTATGAGATAGACTATAATCCCTGGAAAAGACAAAGAAGCTGTGTAAACTCTACCATCATCCTCATTTCTTACCTAAAAATAATCTGTAGATCTCTGTATAAGAACTGGACCTCAAGTAATCAGCGTGGTCTCACTGAGCAGTGGAGACAAAGATCAGAGTTTTGGGAGGCAATGGCAGCTACAACACATAGTGGTCTGGAGGAGGGAGCTACACAGATAAATGTGCATTGGAGTCCCAAATCAAAAAACAGTAAGGCAAAATACCACAACAGCAGGACAAAAACAACATGACAATTATAAACCCAACCATTCCCCAAGCTAAACAGAACTGGGAGATGTCTTAAGTTTAAATCAATCTGAATAAGACAGCAAACATCAAAAATCCAAGGCATTCAGTAAAGATTTCAAAAAGGGTTACACAGTAGGAATAGGGCTAGACTATCCTTAGCATACAAGTCATCCTAGACTTCCTCCAAATGAAAAACAAACCATGAAGGGATTGAGCTGATCTCTAAAAACTTAATTTCCTACCAGAACAAGGGGCTAGATTATTCAAAAAAAGAACAAAATCCGAACACTTGATAATGTAACATTCATGTCTAGAATCTAATCAAAATTTACCAAATTTACCAGCTTTCTCCTCTTTCAGGGTGATGCCTAAGGCACGTGGAATAGTCTAATGTTTGACATATCATCATTAAGCTTTCCTACATCACAACCTCAAATAAACCAGACTGTCCCAAACTCCTGGTAATAGAAGTGCTTCCATTTTAACAAAAAGGTGGGAAAGCACCAAAATCCCCATTTTGGCAGACTTCAAGGGATTCATGCTGTGAGACCCAAAATTCTTCTGAGACTGTCTAAAATGATAAAACACATCAGCAGCATGTATGATGTTCTGTGTGCTGAACGTTGTCACAGGATCAAGAATGCTTTCTTTGTGGAGAAGCAGAAAAATCATTATGAAAGTGAAGCATAGCACCATCAGAAAGCCAAATTCAAAAATTAAGCTTTTTTTTTTTAAGAAGAAATCTAAAGGCAAAAAGAGAAGAAAATTTACCAAACACATACGGAAGAAAGTGTGACCCATAACCAGAAGAAAGATCTGTCAATAGAAATAGGCCCAAAATAAGTAAGTAATGATAATGGCAAAGACTTGAAAGCCACTATTATAAACTACTCAGTGATTTAAAGAGAAACAAGAACATTGTGAGGATATATGGCCCAAAAATGAGCTTCTAGAAATAAAAAAGATGCAGTATATGAAATGTAAATCTTACTAGATACTATAGATTAGGCACTGTAAAAGAAAAGATCAGTAGCTTGCACAAACAATATTAGAAATTACTAAAAACTTAATTGCAAAGAAGACTGAAAAAAAAAATTAACAGAATCTCAGTAACGTGGGAAAATACTGCAGGCACTACTAACGTCTGGATTGGCACTTCATGTCCCAAGAGAGGTAAGAAGGTGAATGAAAGCTATGTGCAGTGATGCATATCCATAATCCCAGTGACCCAGAGGCTGAAGCAAAAGGATCACAAGTCTAAGGCCAGTCTGGGCAATTTAAGGGAGACTCTGTCTCAAAGTAAAAAATTAAAAAAAAAAAAAAAAGGTCTGAGGAGTGGTTTCAACCCTAGTACCACAAAAAAAACGGACAAAAAAAAAGAAAAGTAGATAGAAAAACCACTTGACTATAATGAGGACAAAATGTTTGGAAATTAAATGAAATGTGTAAATGTACATATCAAACATCCACTGAGGAGGGCTGGAGCGGTGGCTCAGCGGTTTCGGTGCTTGCCTGGCAAGCACAAGGACCCGGGTTCAAACCCCAGCACCACGTAAGCAGCTGAGTGTTGGAGCAGCTAAAGCCATGTGAAAAACTAAATAAAGTTGTTTCTCTGTTTCTCTGTCTCTCCCACTGTCTCTCTCTCTTTAAAAAAAAAAAAAAAAATCCACAGAGGAACCTCATAATCAAATAACTGAAAACTAGAAAACCATAGAAGTCATAGTACACAAACATAAAGAATCTTATTACAAAGATATAACTTATTGTGAGCAACAATGAAAGCCAAAATACAATGAAAAAAAACTTATAAATACCAAAAAGGAAAAGCCAATCTAGAATTTTAAAACCAGCAAAAATAGCTTTCAAAAATAAAGGCATGTGTAAGGATAGAAGTTCAAATACAGCACCATGTACAGAAAGAAGTGTCAGAGCAATGAAAGTGACACTTCTCTCTCTGTCTCACTGTTGCTCTCTTAAACACACACACGCGCGCGCGCCAGGCACAGTGCAGACGTGTAAGCCCAGTGACAATGGAGGCTGAGGCAAGAGGGTCACAAGTTCAACGCCAACCTAGACCACACAGCCAGACCCTGTCTTGAAATGAAACAAAAAAGGGCCAGGGATATAGTTCAGGGATAAAGCACCCCTGAGTCCTATCCCTAGTACCCAAAAACAAATAGAATTTTTAGACTAGCAAAAATAGAACTCATTATGCATAGTCCTCTACTATAAAATATTAAAAGGAAATTTTTCAGTTAGAACGAAAATAAGACAAGATGGAAGCCTGAGTATACACAGAAATAAGGAATGCTGGAAATGGAAAATGTTTTGATAAATTTAAACTCTCCCTTAAGACTGATTAAGAAAACAGAAAAAAAGAAACAATTATCAGTATCATGAGGGAAACATGACTATTCACCTTAAACACAATAAAAGGATAATATAAAATTATGAATAATTTCATGTCAAAAAATTAAAAATAAATGAAATAGAAAAATTCCTTAAAAGACAGAATTTACAAAAACTAACTCAAGGTTGGAGGTGTAGCTCAGTGGTGGAGCACTTGCCTACCATGCACAAGGCCCTGGGTTTAGTCCCTAGAACCACACAAACACACACACACACACACACACACACACACACAAAAAAAAAACACCTGGGGGCTGGGGATGTAGCTCAGTGGCAGAGTTCTTGCCTCACACATCTGGATCTGATCCTTAGCACCACATAAAATTCAATAAAATATTTTTTTAAAAAACCCTGATTCAAGAAATAGAAAATCAGAATAACTTTAACTCAATGAAGGAAACTGAATCAAACAATTTACTGCCTCCCCATAAAGAAAATATTTGGCCTAAAAGGCTTTACAAGTGACTTCTATTATATACTTACTGTGGTTTGAATGTGTCCCCTAAAAAATAAATATTTATATTACCTGGTTTCAGGTATTCTTTTATATCAGCATAGAAAGGATTATGACAGGACACTGGAAACAAAGAGTGTGGTGTTGCTATTACAAACACTTAAAAATGCAGGAACAAGTTTGGAACTGGGAAATGAGTAGAGGCTTGAACTGTTTTAAAGTGAATGCTGGGAAAAGACTAGACTGATGCGAATGGAGGATTAAAGACGATTCTCATGAGGGCTCAGAAAAGGAAGACAGATGTAGGAAAAGCACAGAGCTTCTTAAGAGATTACTTACAGGGCTGGAGTGGTGGCTTGGCGGTTATGGCCCTTGCCAGGCATGCGCGAGTACATGGGTTCAAACACCAGCACCCATGTACACAACTAAGTAAGTGTCAGAGCAATGAAAGCCATGTGAAAAACTCAATAAAAAGTGATTCTCTACGTCCTTCTCTCTTAAAAAATAAAAAGAGATTACTTAGGTAGCTGTGATGAGAAAGCAGTAGAAATGTAGACAGTAAAGGCGATTCTGATGAGGTCTCAGACAGAAATAAAGAACAAGGAAATGGGAAATGAAGAAAAAGCCATCCTTGCTACAAAGTGGCAAAGAACCTGGCTGAACTGTAGCCCTGTCCTAGGACTATGAAAGGGAGAGCTTATATTTCACAGAAGAAAACGCCTAAATAACAAAGCATTCAGGGTGCTCCATGGCTTCTTTAGCTGCATACAGTAAAATGTGAGAAGAAAAATCAAGACAGAATTTATAATTAAATGGGAAATAGAATTTAGGGATATGAAGGATTCTCAGCCTGGGTGTGTGAATTAAAGAGCACTATTTTTCAGGAGAGGAAAGCAGCATGAAGAGAACAAAGCCAGAGGCTATTTATCAGAACAATGGGAGAATAACCCCAAAGGCACTTCCAAGATTACCAGTGCCTCTGCTCCCATCACAGGTCCAACACCGTCAAATGCCTAGGAAAAGAAAGTTATCTACAGAAGTCTAGGGCACACTGAGGACTTTTTATCTCAGGACCAGAGTCAGTCACCTCAATTCTCACTTCATTCTGGTGCAGCATTCTTTGGTCACTCAAAGAACAGCTGGAGAGGGCCTAAGTTCAGCTTAGGTCCCAGCTTCAGAAGTACAAGCAGCAAATCTTGACAGTATCCACAAAGTATTGAAAATCTACTACAGATGCAACAGAAGAGCTGTAGGGACAAAGCTTCTTCCACCAAGAGAGACCCACTACAGAGTTGCTGCACAAAGTCCCTAGCAGGACAGACAGGGAACCCTACAACTACCAGCATGTAAGACTATCATGGAGGAACTGCAGGCACTAGATTCTAACCTGTGAGAGCTACTGAATAAGCTGAGACAAAGTCATCAAAGGAGCGACTGCCTGAGACCTTAGGGACCCAATCTTCACTGCAGTTTCCCAGAGGACAGAACATGGAGTCAAAAAAAATTATTCTTTAAGCTTTAAAATTTAATGTTGTTTTCCCTTTTGAGTTTTGGACTTACTTGGGAGCAGTTACTACTATTTTCTTGCCTATTTTTCCCTTTGGGGATACGAGTATCTATCCTATGCCTAATCTAGAATTATTTCTTGGGCCCTTGTAACTTGTTTTGACTTTACAAGCTCACAACTAGAGAGGAAATCTACCTTAAATCTCAATCATTAGATATTTAGATGAAAGTTGGGACTTCGACTAAGACTTCAAGTTTGATATCAGAAGGAGTTAAAATTTCATGGGCTATTGGGAAAGAAACAATGTACATTGTATGTGAAGAAGACATGAATTTTGGGGGCCACGATCAGAATGCTACGGTCTGAATGTGTTCCCCAAACAACATGTATTGAAAACTTAACCCCCAGTATTGGGAGGGGAGGCCTAATACCCCATCATAAGGATTCTGGTCTCATGGACGGATTAAAATCCATTATAAAAAGGGCTTGAGGATATAAGTCTCTGCACCCTCTGATCTTCCAGATAAGATAACACAGCAAGATGATCCTTGTCACTGGGCATGGTGGCTCACAACTGTAAACAGCTACTTAAGATCACAAATTCAAGGCCTGCCTGGACACCTCACTGAGACTTTGTCTCAAAATAAATTTTAAAAAGAGTTAGAAATGTAGTTTGGTGGCATAGCACCCTGGGTTCAATGCACATACCGAAAAAAAAAAAATGAGGCCCTTGCCACATACTGGCACCTTGATATTGGATGTTTCAGCCTCCAGTATCAAGGCAGTAATTTATTATGCTATTGGAATACCTGGGGATGGGATACAGGAATATATATTTGCTAAAATATACACTCACCTTTGGGTTTGCACTCTGACAAGAGCCAGCACTCTTTCGAGAACTTATCACTCCATCAAACGTATTATAGTAATGACGTCCCCAAAATTTTATATTAAATAATTTAGATATTTGATAAAAGGATATTAAGATAATAGTCCATGAAACTAGTTTAACAATTTGAATAACCACCTATTGCTGTAATTACATGAATCGGCTTTGAAACCTGATTCTGCTATTTATTATTTATTATTTGTTATTATTCAACTTCCAGAAGACTGTTTCCTTGTCTGTATTCGTGAGAATAAAAATGAATCAGCTTCAAAGGGTTAGATAAACATTATGTTAAACAATTCACATAAAAGTACACAGAGCCTATACAGAAGAAATAATATTTTATTGAATGCTTTCTATAACAGCAAGACTCACTTGTTTTTTTATTTTATTTATTTATTTGCTTTTTAAAGAAAGAGGGATAGTGAGAGCGAAAGAAAGAATCAATTTTATTTAGTTTTTCATTCGGCCTTCATTGCTCCAACACATCATTGTATACATGGTGCTGGGGTTTGAACTCATGTGCCTGTGCATGCCAGGCAAGTGCCGCAACTGCTTAGCCACTGCTCCAGCCTGACTCATTTTTTTTTAATTCATTAAATATGGTCTTACAATTAGGAGGGAATCATTATCAAATAATCAAGAACAAATGTATAATGACAGAGCAAGCCAAGGCTGATACCATTCCATGATTTCCACCCTTGAGTTCCCCATGGTTCCATGTTTCCCCCTATTAAACCCCTATGTTAATTGGGCTTCTCACAGAAGTCGGAAGTCGAAGGTTCCCCTCTGAGCTGATTGTCCCATGCTCCCTCCCTCCAGTCTCCTTGATATCTTTCCTATTACCTTCCCTCCTCCCTTCCCCCCTCCCTACGGCCCCCAGCATCCTAGGCAAGGTTCCCCCTGTTCATGTAAAAATTCATGTTATTATTTGTTTAGCCATCTATCATTCTGTTTCTGATTGTATTCTAGCTTCCACAAATGAGAGAAAACATTCGGCCCTTGAGTCTCTTAGTTTGGGATATTTCACTTAGCATAATTTTTTCCATCTCCATCCATTTGGCTGCAAAAGCCATAATATCATTTTCTCTAATAGTCGAGTAGTATTCCATTGTACATATGTACCAAAGTTTTTGAACCCACTCATCAAGTGAGGGGCATCTGGGTTGTTCCCATAATTTACCTATAGACTCATTTGTTTTTTAACAAGGAAAACAATTATTTAAGTTGGTGAGAATGAAATTCTCAAATTTTCAAGAAAAGCTGTTTGGTTTTTTGTTTGCTTGTTAGTTTAAGTTATATGTATTGTCCAATTATATCACTTTCTACAGTGGGTCAACTTGTTACATATGTTTTAGGAAATCAAAATATTCTACTAAAATCAGTATGGGTTCAGTAATGTCCTTTATATAGTGACTGCCTCTCCTCACCTTTTCTTGGTAAGTGGAAAAGTTGCAGAACTATATCCCATTGTGTAGAAACAGGAGGATATGCATCATGTGCATGTGTGAAAAATACACGAGAAGAAATTAAATAGCATAAAACTGTACCAAGTGCTGGGAATCAGGTGGAAGAAGAAGAAATCTGTTATGCCCCATATGCCCTTCCATACTTTTTAGGTTTTTTACCTTTGGCTCATATTCTTTCAATTTTTCAAAAAGAGTCAATAAAATGTTTTCATTTACATGTAGGTTTTCAAAATTAATTTAAAATTGGCATTATCTTCCTATCACCTAGGAGGTTGGAGAAAACTATTATAAACAGATATAATGCACTTTCTCTGGAAATAATACTTTCATACCAGAAAAGTTTGTTAAAAACCAACAAAAGAGGGGCTGTGGAGAGATAGGCACACTAACACACTGTTGGTGGAGCTGCAGACTGGTACAGCCCCTCTGGAAAGCAGTATGGAGAATCCTTAAAAAATTAGGGATTAGTCCACCATATGACCCTGTTATTCCACTCCTGGGTATCTTTCCAGGGGACTTAGAATCAGCACATTACAGTGACACAGCAATATCGATGTTCATAGCAGCACAATTTACTATTGCTAGGCTATGGAAACAACCCAGATGTCCCTCACTGGAAGAATGGATCCAAAAACTGTGGTACATTTATACCATGGAATATTACACAGCAATTAGAAACAATGAT
>PVKS010020657.1:0-36460 GCA_004027875.1 Aplodontia rufa
TCTCTCACTTTCACTCTCTCTCTCTCTCTCTCTCTCTTTAAAAAAAAAAAAGTTTGGGCTGCAGGTGCAGCTCAGTGGTAGAGTACTTGCTTAGCATGCTTGAGGCCCTGGGTTCCACCCCCAGCACCTCAAAAAAAATTTTTTTGAAAAACAATGGCTGTATTGTGCACAGATGGGATCACAAGAATGTGAGAACTTCTCCCAGGACTCCTCATTATGCATCATCCGCCACAGGAAAGCACTTTCTTTCTTTTTTGCCACTTATTTAGGGTCCCTCCCTGTAAGCAAGGCTCCCCAACAAGTCAGCACTTGCAGGATGTGGGTGAGGAGCCCGCCCTCCCTGGGAACCATTCCTAAGAGATGATACCTGCTGCTCCAGGCAGGCCCAGGCGATGTGCTTCTGAAATGTCCACCTATCAAAACCAGGATGGCCTCCCCCACCACCCAGTGAATGCAACCAGTCTTTCTCCCACTCAGAACTGCACAGGAATCTGGCCTTTTTTTTCTTTTTTGTACTATTGAAACACACACAGAACTACATCTGTTGTCCTAACTTGCACAAAATTCCAACTGCCTTAGAACACGTTCCCAAATATACCTGTTAGAAATTAGAGGAAAGAAACTCCAGAGTCAAAGAACTTAAAAACACAGAAAACTCACATAGAACCCTAGGAAGGAATTAGAAGGATCCTGTGTAATTTTATCTGTTCTTTTTATAGCGAGTGGTGATCAGAGCACTTTTCTCTTCAAACATTTGGAAATTCTGTTTAGTAATTCGGTTCTCAGGGTGATTGTCACAAAGAATGCCAGTCGCAAGCATATAAAATGAAAGCCAGTTTCTTCAATGATTTAACAAGGTTTACGCCACTATAAAAACTATCACAGATCAGGGAAGCTGGGTAAGGGGTATACAAGAGCTCTGAGCTATCCTGGCAACTTTTCTGTAAATCTGAAACTATTCAAAAGTAAACATGCATTAAAAAGAGAAAATGGGGGCTGGAGTGGTGGCTTGCCTGGCATGCGTGAGGACACAGGTTCAAACCCCAGAACCACATACACAATGAAGAGTCGGAAAAATGAAAGCCACATGAAAAACTAAATAAAATTGATTCTTTCTTTCTTTTTCACGTCCCTCTCTCTTAAAAGAGAGTGTAAGAGAGAGAGAGATAGGGAGGAAAGAGCTCAGGGTATAGCTTAGCATTAGAGTGCACCTTTAGCATACAGGAGGCCCTGGGTTCAAACTCTAGCACCCAAAACACACACACTCACACACACACACACACACACACACACACACACACACAGGTCAAACTCCACTGTGAATAAATGTATCTAAAGTGCATGTGCAAGTTTTATGGGAATTTATGAGTCTAAACTCATTTGACAACAAAATATAAGCTCACCAGATTCTTTGGACCCAAGTACTAGAGTAGTTCATTAGAATATACTTAGAAATAAGCTAGATGCAATTAAAAGGGGGAGTTAAAACAATTAAATGCTGGATTAAAACATTGGTGGTTGGTGGGCTTTCTTTATTTTTTTTTTTATTCAATCCAGGTTTGTAGAAGAAATCTTCTATTTCTAACAGTTACCAGGCATCTCCATAAAGACAAGACTCCTTCTCCCCCTCCTCACCCACATGCACCTGAATGTTAAAGAAACGAAACAATTCCACATGCTGTTAACACTACTCAAAAGTTCTTCATGCTGGGGCTGGAGTGGTGGCTCAGCGGTTTCAGTGCTTGTCTGGCAAGCACGAGGACTCAGGTTCAAACCCCAGTCCCATATATGCAGCTAAGTGTTGGAGCAA
Organism: Aplodontia rufa; assembly: GCA_004027875.1. Lineage (NCBI taxonomy): Eukaryota > Metazoa > Chordata > Mammalia > Rodentia > Aplodontiidae > Aplodontia > Aplodontia rufa. The sequence continues at coordinate 1,811 of PVKS010020657.1, forward strand.
CGAAGGCCATGTGAAAAACTAAATAAAGTTGTTTCTCTCTTTCTCTGTCTCTCTCACTGTCCCTCTCTCTTTAAAAAAAAAAAAAAATTCTTCACGTGTCACTGAAGGACTTGCATATGTTCACCACCCTTTGTGTTTTACTTTACATTTCAGTAAACAGATTAACAATGTATGGGAAAGAGGAATGGATGCACAGAAATCAGATTTCTTTAAGGGTCCAAAAAATGAAAAGCTAATTTGTTGGGATAATAAAGGAAAGAATCTTTGATACCATTAGTTGTCTATAGGAAAGTATAATCTCATTTACCAAATTTCATCTTTTATTCTAGTCCCCCTTCTTCAAGGGCATATGTTCCAAGACCCCCACTGGATGCCTAAAATCGTGCACAGTACTAAACCCTAAAATACTATGTTTTCCTATTCACACATTCCTATGATAAAGTTTAATTTAAATATTAGGCATAGTAAGGGATCAACAACAACGGTAACAGAACAATTAGAACAATATGTGCAATAAAAGGTATCTAAGACTTCTGCATTGGGGGGCTGGAGTGGTAGTTCGGCACTTGCCCCGGTATGCCCAAGAACACGGGTTCAAACCCAGCTTCTGACACAGCTAAGTGTCAGAGCAACAAAAGCCATGTGAAAACTAAATAAAAATTGATTCTGTCTCTCTCTCTCTCTCTCTCAACTTCTGTCTTAACAAAAAAATACTTCTGCATTGTTTATTTCTAAAATTTTCTATTTAATAGTTTTGGACTGTGGTTGACCGTGAGTAACTGAAACCACAGAAGGTAAAACTGTGGGTGGGGGTGGGCTGCTGTGATATGCAATTTTTCAAGACCACATCTGATCCTAAAGCAAGGGCCACTTATGTCTTTCTTTGGTAAAGTATTCTATTTCCACCTGAGGTGTGGCCAAAAAAGCCTTTGAAAACAGAAGGAGATGAGAAAGAGAATCATGCTGCACCTGGTGGTTGGCTCAGTCCCTTGGGCACCCGAGTGACTGGAGAAAGGAAATCTCACTTTGCCTGTCCCCCTCCAGTGAAGAATCCACGCAGATGTGGCTGTCCTTAAATCGAGAAGGATTTGCTTGTAGAAAGGCTGTTGGTCCACCAGATCAGTCCAGGGTCAGATATTCACCAGCTTTGCATGCAGCAATGGACTCTTCTGCCTGACAGCTAGGAGCTCTGGCTTCAGGGATAATGCTCATTTTTAAAAAAGCTGTGTGTGATTCGAAACTTTGTAGCCCAGTACAGCAGGAGCATGCCTGTTATCCCAGTGAGGCTGAGGCAGGATGATCACCAAGTTCAAGGTCAACCTCAGCAATTTAGAAAGACCCTGACTCAAAATATAAAATAAAAAGGACTGGGCTCAATCCCTAGTATCAAAAACAAAATCAGATCATGTGCTTGTTGAACACATAATTTTAGAAAAACTTTTTTAATCCCAGAAAAAAATTGGGGTGGGGGGGGCTGCACTAGGGACTGAACGCAGAGGTACTTTGCCACCAAATCACATCCTCAGTCCTTTTGAATATTTTTTATTTTGAGACAGAAACTTGCCGAGTTGCTTAGGGTCTCTAAATTGCTGAGGCTGGCCTCAAATTTGTGATCCTCCTGCCTCACTCAGCCTCCAGAGTTGCTTGGTTTACAAGTGTGTCCCATCCCATCAGGCTACCAACTTTTCTTTTTTAAAGTTCATTCTAAAACATGCTTAAATAAATAATGATTCCAAGCATTTTTAATAAAGATCCCTTTATCGGTGGCTAAAAGGAAAACACATTCTGAATTTTAATCCTAAAATGGACCATACGAACACGTTAGTGATACTGTAGAGCTGTATATACAGTACTTGTATACACGTGCCTGAAATAAAGTCTTACATCTTTCTGTCTTCTGGTTCATGGCATAATGGCTCAGGAAATGTGTTGAATATTATAAGTATATAATGCATTAATATTGATCTTAAGGCTTATTTGTTTAGCTCTTTATCATTCATCTTCAAAGCATTCTTCCTATGTACTATATTGTTGAGTGTCTTTAAAGGATCTTAAGTAAGAGACTGGAGCGGTGGCTCAGCTGTTACAGCACTTGCCTGGCATACACAAGGACGCAGTTTCGAACCCCAGCACCATGTACACAACAAAATGTTGGAGCAACAAAAGTCACATGTAAAACTGATTAACTAATTCTTTCTTTCTCTTGTTCTCTCTCACTATCCCTCTCTTAAAAAAAAAAGATCTTAAGTAAAAGAAAAAAGAACTATATAATTTTAAGGATGATATCTTATACTTCCAAGACTCATGAAACACCCAAGACAGCAGTTGAAATATCACATATCCATGCCGCCTGCTGGGTGGGGCTTACTCCTCATACCTCTGTCCCCACTTCAACACTGGGTATTTACACACCTGTCTACCCTACTCCTGGAGACCAAAGTCCCATACCTTAGTCATCTTCGACTCCTACATGCACCTAACAACACAGGGCCTCACACACCGAAGGTCTAATACGTAAACAGAACCCAAACAAAGGCAAATAAATGAGTGATGGAAGGACATTTACCATTCATTATCCCAGTCTCAAAAGCGCGGCTAAGGAGCACATCTATCCCAAGGAGCCCATTCCTCACTCAACACAAGTTCCACTTCTTTTCTGGCTGGTTATCTCTTTATTTTTGCACTGTGTGTCATGTGGATTGTGTAGAGAAGTGGCCAAACTGATCACTTAGCCATCAGCTTCATAAAGACCAAGGTCGGGCAGAGAAGGAGCCCCATCTGGGCTCAGCCCTTCCCAGCTGTACAGCTGATGACTCTGAGCAAGTTGGAGTGACAAACACTCAGGATGCCTAGAGTTTTTTCTGCAGCTGTGACAGGTAGGAACAGCCCCCTCCTGGGATGGGGGTGGAGCTTAGGGAGGTCAATCATGTCCCCAGGGTGGGTGGTGCGAAGCTAACTCTTCTCTCTCTCTCTCTTTTTTTAAGAGAGGGACAGTGAGAGAGAGAGAGAGAGAGAGAGGGAGGGAGAAAGGCAGAATCAATTTTAGTTTAGTTTTTCATGTGGCTTTTGTTGCTCTTACACTTCGTTGTGTACTTGGTGCTGAGGTTCCAACCCATGTCCTCGTGCATGCGAGGCAAGTGCTGTAACGGCTGAGCCACCACTCCAGTCTTAGCTCTTCTCTTTATAACAGGTGGCTGAACGGTTACTATGTCATGGTTCTGAAATTTCCTTTTGGTTTTTGTCTTTGCCCCCATCTATAATTTTAAGGGCACAGTGCAGAAAACTGGCATGGGGCAAAACGAAGAAAAGGGATGAATATGTACAGAAATATCCCATGACCCCCCCCCATAAATATGTGCGTTTTGTGTTTTTAGGTTGCAGTTAAAATTAATTCAAATTCAACAAGGAAAAGAGAAAAAAGAAATGGACTATGCAGTATGTATAAAGTATTTCTAGTTCTTAAGGTTACCTACAACATTCAAAAGTAACGGGGAAATTCAGCTGGAAGGATACATTTGAATAGCATGAAAGGGACTTACAGATGGGACAAGAAACTTTGAAGATGCCTCGCTTTATTTTACTAAGAGGATATTTGGTTCTTACAAATTCAATGCCAAACTAGGGATTTCTATTCTGAATTATTTCCCTAGGGAAAAAATTATATTTATTTATTTATTTATTCATTTATTTTTCAAGAGGGACAGAGAATCAATTTTATGTAGTTTTTCATGGGACTCTCATTGCTCTGAAGCTGTGTTGCGCACGTGGTGCTGGGGTTCGAACTCGCGTACTCCTGCATACCAGGCAAGCGCTGCAATAGCAGAGCCACCTCTCCAGCCCCAAATTTACAGAACCCTGAAAAATTCATTTACCAATTGTTCGTTATCCATTGAAGAAGCCAACGCCTCTTTCCTCCAGGTGCCAGACAAAACAAGAAATGTTATATCTGTGTGTCAAAACTTACAATTCCAAGCAAAATTTTATTAAATCCACTTGTTGTGGATTTTTCACTTAAGAGACCCCATTTTCAAGATGTGTAGATTTCACATTCATGAGATTTGGAAGGATGTGGATACTTTGAGCCCAAAGTGCCAGTGGTAAGGTGTAAATTACTGGATGCACTAGTATTTTAAAAGAAATTACTTCAAATGAATGGTCTGGGTCTTTGGGGCTGTGGGGTTGTGGCTTCAACATCAGAACCACATCTAATCGTTTTCAAGAGCCAGGACCACTCCAAGAGGAGGAAGGAGGAAAGAAGCCATGACAGGAGCACAACTCCAAACACCAAGGCTTCCAGACTGAAGCGTTCCTTCTAGAATCTTCTAGAACCACCCCACCTGGAAAGACTGGTTAGCTGAGAGTCAAGCTAGACTCCCCAAGTCACACCCAAGCCCTCCTCTGCTCCACCCTAAGAAGTCAGCATCGAGGTAGCAGGGACATCAGCAGATTCTTTTCTTCACAAGACATTTCAGTCTCCTGAACAATGAAATCATGCCCACGTTTAGGGGAAAAGAAATTAACTATTAATTAAGATGGCTTAATACAGAATAAACAGTCTGTTTCATGCAGAGTCACGTCGAATGTTTTTTTTTTCCTAAGCAGACAGAAACACTACAAGAGTTTTAATGGAAAAAAATGATTATGAAATAAATATTTCACAAGACTGCAACCAATTAAAAAGAAGTAAAAACTCATATAAGCTAGAAAAAAGCTTACAAGTAGAAACGATGGATCCAACGAAGGGTGGAGCATTTCTTGAGTTATATGGTATCCTGGATTCAAATCCAGCAGAGTTACTTACTAGCTGCGTGACCTTTAACTATTTTAACCTCAGTTTCCCATCTATAAAGTGGGAGGATTGTTGTGAGGCTTGAGATACATACACAGCACACTTGGTACATCACAGTTGTCTGCCAGGTAAATGGCAACTGCTATTAACCATGGGTCTGAGATTTTTATAGAATACACAACTTACGCACATTTAACCACCACGTGAATGTTATGTGCCATGTATTAAGCTAACCTACCTGTATTTTACTTTGCCATCATTCCCCAAAATAAAGATCTAGGATATTCATTCTCTGAGTTACCCAAGTTCGGAGCCTGTTTTCTCAGCCTCTGCCTGGCGGCTGACATGTAGCGCTTAGCTCCAGCTGTTACTCCACCTGGTCAGTATGTACTTTTCTTTTCTTTCTTTTTTTTTTTTTTTTTAAAGAGAGAAGGACAGTGAGAGAGAGAGAGAGAGAGAGAGAGAGAGAGAGAATCAATTTTTATTGAGTTTTTCACTTGGCTTTCATTGCTCTGACACTTAGTTGTGTACGCGGGTGCTGGGGTTTGAACCCGTGTACTTGTGCATGCCCGGCAATCACAGTAACCGCTGAGCCACCGCTCCAGCCCCCCAGCATGTGCTTTTCACTTCGAAGCCTGCACTCAGACTTTCATTCCCTCCCTCCTTCCCTGGGGCAGTGGCTTCCTTGCAGGGACTCCTCCTGGTATCTCTCTGTTATCCTGCTTCCTTGGGAAGACCCTGAAGCCATTCACACTCCTCCAGCCCTTTACCTTTGTAGTTTCTTTTATTTTTTTTAATTTTGCAGTGTGGGAGGGGGGGATGAAACTCAGGGCCTCCCACATGCTAAGCATGTTCTGCCCCTGAGCTCACCCCAGCCCTGCGCTTCCATATCATAGTACCTGTATGCCTCAGAGTACACCTCCTTTCAAGTCTTCCAATTTCAAATCTTTGATACCTAACTCGTGCACGCAGCAGAAAATATTTGCCAAACGAACGTAAAGTGCATTCAATGCTGAATGAATTTGAGATGTGATCATTTAATTACTGGCCTGTCCAATCTAAAAGTCAAACTGTGAAGGCCAAGGAGAGGACCAAGGTGTGGAGCCTTGGATTCTTGTCAACCCAGCCAGAAAAGGGCTCTAGGATTTGGGACAAATTTTAGCTTCTGTTCACACAATGGGAAAGTGGAATTTCTGCCTGCTAGGTAATTGTTAGTGGTTCTTCCTGCTCCATAATTCAGTGCAAATGCTGCTATCGGTCTCATGCTCAGGAACAGATAAACTTTAAAATGTATATCAAATAGTGATCACATGTATTTGGGTTTGATTGCTTTGTTTTGTGCAAGGTTTTGGTGCTGGGTATTGAACCCAGGGCTTCACATGCTAGGCAAGTGCTCCACCACGGAGCTACACCCCTAACCCCTATTTGGTTTTGAAATCATGAGATCTGGGGGAAAATAAACATTAACATAACCACATACTTCTGAAGCTTAATGACTATGTTCTGCTTATAATCCTCCTACAAAATCCACGCTTTGGTAAAAGATCTAACTGTGGGACTTGGCTTACTCTGGTGACAAATTTCATTACAGATGAGTAATTCATTTTAACTACAAGAAAAAGATTAGAGAAATCCTGCTTTGATTGAAAACAGTATTAATATAATGCCTTATAATAAGAAAAATCTGAAGTTTATATTTTCAAAACTATGCCTATTATATTATCAAGTATATAATAAACACTCACTAAACCTTAATGAAGTTAAATAACATAGTTGTAGATTCCACCCAACCTAAAATAAAGTCATACAGGACAGGCACATGATGGGAAAAGAAGAATTTCAATGTAAAAGAGATGTGATACAGACTTACACATGAACAAGAGTTAGTAGTGGAAAGAACAGACAGAGGGGAGATGTTCTCAAATCCTTTTAGAGGAAAAAAATAAGATTAGGACCCTTTACATACTCAAGTTTGTTTATATAAGAAAGAGCTAAATACACTGGTTTGGAAAATCATCAGTCTAACAGGGCACAGGAAGGAGGATATGGCCTCCCAATAGTTGTCCCAGCTGATACAGAAGGATCACAAGTTCGAGGCCATCCTGAGCAATTTGAGATTGTCTCAAAATAATATTTTTTAAAAATCTGGGGGTGTGGTTCAGAGGTAGAGTGCCAACCCAGAATATATGGGAGTTCCTGGGTTCAATCCTCAGTACCAAACAAACAAACAAGAAAGAGAAAGAGAAAGAGAGAGAGAGAGAGAGAGAAAGAAAGAAAAGGAAAAGGGAAAAAAATTACTAATCTAATTCAGCAGGTTTTGAAATAAGTGAGTTTAAGTTCAATCAGTAATTCTCACATTCTCACAGCTTTTTGTGCTAAAAGTAAGAAACAACAAAAAAAAGCAACTTTAGAGGGGCAAATCTTTGATCAGAAAACTACTTATTAACTTCTTAATTGTTCTTCACTGCTTGCAGAGGGCAGTGGCTCCCCCTAGGGCAAAGAGGACCTCCCACTTCTACACAGCCCAAGCCATGGGCTAACAGGTCCCTGACACAAAACTGTAACACCACTGGAAAAACAGGAACGTGTGGGTGCTCTGTCTGACTCTCCTCAGTCAGTCGCCATTATTTAAAAATGCACAAGTCAGCACACACAGGCTGTTTTGTATTCAGCAGCACCACTACACTACAGGCCTTGACAGGCTTGGGGGAAACTCCAGGACCTGGAGAAAGAAAGGCCGCCTGCTGATAATCCCCACCACCCCTGCAGCACAGCCTGATCAGTACCCCCCCCCAAAAAAAAAAACACCCTTCCTCCAAGTTAGGCCATTTTTCACTTGGATCTGTTTTTCCTTCCCAGAGGGATATAACCCTTGACAGCTTTATAAGTAGGCTTTTAGTTGGAAAAACAGAACCCTGAAATACTATCCAATGAAAAAACATTAAGCCTCCCCAAATTAAATGTTTCTGTGAGGAGAATCCTAATAAAGCATGCATCTTTATGCGGTTCATTAACCAGTGGATGAATTAACTAAAACTTTACCTCTCTAAAACGTGTATTTTACTCCAAGGGAGTAAAATATTCAATAAGTAGGTATTTATCACAGGGCTGGGGGTGTAACACAGTGATACAGCACTTTGCTAAGTGCCTGTGAAGCCCTGGTTTTGATCCCTAGCACCACAAAAAAGAAATCCAGGCTAGTAGAAGCATGTTAAATAATAAGGGGGAAAATAAACACTCGATTCATAAAATGTCTAAAAGGAGCAGATTCCTTATATATTCTGATTTAGACTTAAACTGTGTAATTCACACATTTAAAAGAATGTGCCTCCCAAATCCTGGAAGACTGCCACAGAAAAGTAAAATTTCAGATTTAAATGCTGGCAAAATTTTAAAATGAACTTAAAAACCCAAGTTTTTATTCCTCCTATCGCTTGGCACATCTTAATGGAAATCCCCGGATACATTTCGTTCAGAAAACAAAATGCTCCAAGACTGAAACAATTCTTGGCTAATTCAAAAAAGAGAAAATAAATGATCAGTATGCTCCAGAAACAAATCGAAGCAGAAAACAGGTTGCAACTCGCATAGTCCCTGCTTTCACATCTGCTTGCAAAACAAAACTCCGCCGAAGCGTACAGAGGTAGCTCCTCCTCCGCCTAAAGCCACTGCGCTGGGTAAATAATCTAGGACTGTTCAAGCTTTCAGGCCTCTCTCCCAAAAGTAAGGCGTCGGAAGGGCTGGCAGGGGGCGGGGAGGGTGCGAGCCACCAAACTCTCCCGGCTCACGTGGGCATCCGGAGCCCAGCTCCGGGGACCGGGTAGAAAACACGTTCATTACCTTTCCCCTCGTAGGCCAAAGACCCTCTTGGTCTACTTCCGTGAGGATTGGGCCAAGCAGACACAGCTCTGTTCCCAGCCGGCCTCTCCCAGGGCGCCTTGGCCAGAGCGCCACCCCCGCCAGGGTCGCCCACAGCTCTCAGCCCACATTATGCAAACCAAAGAGCAAACCTGAACCCACGCTTGGCGAGTAGGCACTGGGCACGCTAGTCCAATGGTTTTCTGTTTGTTTTTTTGTTTTTAAGGGGGAAACAAAGGACCCACACGAGGAGCCACAGGTGCCGGCGTGACCAACCAGGGGGACCCAGCAAGTCCCAGCAGAGCTCCAATCTGGAGTGCAGAAGTGTTGCCCACCCAGCTACCGCCCTTGAGAAGGCGCTTCATTTAGGGGGACAGAGGAGTCTCCTCCGGACCCGACCTTGCGCCAGCCTCCACACAAACGCCCGCGGGTGGCAGAGTAGCCCAGGCGCCACCACTGTCCTGCGCTGGAGGTGACCAGGAATCTGCTAAGCCAGTACAGACGGCGGAACCTAGAGTCGAGCGCACCCACCGGGTAGCGCCAGGGACTCCACTTCCTTACAGCTTTACCTTTGATTACAATTAAAGTTGGGTTTTGTGGTCGCAGCCCCGCCCCCGACCGCCCACCAGGTCGCGGGAACAAAGGCCATCGCAGCCAGGCTGGGCTAGGTAGGCGGCGGCCTGGGGACAGCCCAGAAGAGACTACACAGGGTGCCCGTACTGGGATGAGGCCCCCTCTGGCCTCCAGCCCGGGCTCGCGGGGGGCTGGGGGTGAAAGGTGAGACTGAATCTCAGCCTGCCGGAAAGGAGCCGCTCCTATCCCTGCGCGCACACACACCTGGATCGGAGTGGCAGCGCTGGGCGTCAGGACACCTGGGTCCAGCTCCCAGCACAGTCGGACATGCCTTTGTGACCTCAGGCAAACTTTTTTTTTTCCTTATAGATCTGGGTTTCTTGGTCGCCACTTGAGAACGGTCCCTCCCTGTCCCAAAGTCCTAGGATTTTGCTAGAAGGTGGACGCCCCGCAGCCGGACCCCGAGCCCCGCGCTCTCGGGGCGGGTACCCACCAGTAGCCGTCCGAGTTCTGCTCGTTGACCACACAGCGCCGCGAGTAGTACATCCTGCTGTTGCCCCCGCCGCCCCCGCCGCCGCCGCCGCCGGTCATCTCGTAGCGCAGGTCGGGGCCGGACTCGGCTCGGGTCATGCGGCCCAGGGTGTTGATCCGCGGGTGGGAGCCCCCGTTGCAACTCATGTCGGCGGACACTCTGGAGAGTGGCTCAGCGCCGAGGCATAAGCGAGGTGGGCCCGCTCGAAGAAGGTGGAGGGGAGCTCAAGGAAAACTGGGGTGGGCAGCGCAGGAGTGTCGCGAGGACGCTCCTCTCCACCAGGGCCGTCCCGGCCGCAGCGAGAGCGGGGACGGCGACCGGCCGCGAGCAGGAGCCGGAGAAGGAGCTGTGGTTCGGAGGGCGGCGAGGGCGCAGAGGAGCTGGGTCCGGGCTGGGTGTTGGTGTTGGTCCGCGGGGGAGCGAGTCTCCTCCCCGCTGGCACCCGGCGCCGAAGCCACACCTGGCCGGTTTCTTCCCAGGGAGGGGCGCGGCCGCCGCGCCTCCCCCGCCCCCCGCGGGTGTCACGGACGCGCTCGGGCTGCCCCTCCCCAGCTGCGCCCGCAGACCGGCGGCTCCGCCCTGCGCCACCGAGACCTGAGTAATTCCAGGCGAGGCGGGGTCCGGGCGACCTGACCGCCCCAGGCGCGGCGACCCCGGGAGGGAGGTACTTTCGCCGGGGCTGTTGCGCCCAGCGCTTGGGTCTCACCAGCCTAGAACACAAGCCCTAGCTTTTGAGGATTTTCTCTGTCTCCAGCTCGAAAATAACCTGGAATGGAAGGGCCACTCGATTGGACAGTTACTTATTTAATTAACATTTACTTTTTCAAGTCCCTGGAAACGATGCCAAGTAAGATCTGAATAGAAACACAATAGAAAAGAACGCTTAGATGATGGGATTTTGTTCCGAGACTTTAAAAAGTGTTGTTTTACTCCAGTAATACAGGAAATTGCCTCTGATTTCCAATGTGTAAAAACTGCTTTTACAGATAACTACCACTGTATGGAAAAGTCTTTACCAAAAATAATTCATTAGTTTATTTGGCATGAAAAGGAAAATATTACAGCTGTTTTTCGTTGAGTTACGTGAAAATATATGTTGCATTTTTATTCCCCCTTTTGATGGTCACATTCAACTGGAAATTGTGAAGATTTAAACCTCAAGACTTGGTTTTCAGATTTTGTAGAACCTTGGGTATGCTTGTATCACCCGCGCCCCTCAACACCTCCTCCTCAGCCCCGGTTCTTTCGAAGCTCAAAGCCTTGAGAACAAGTGAATGATCAAGTCCCTCCTGCGACTTGAGCCTGAGGGCGACTGAGAACCCTGGACAGATAACAACCCACTTGGTACAGTTGAGTAACTCCGAGCCAGAACATTCCAACGACTTGTTCCAAGGCCACTCCCAGTTGGTAGCTGAGTGTTAACTACACCGCAGCCTCCACCAACAGGGTTTAGGATATAGACCAGGTCACATGATCAATAAAAAGTTGTTTCTGTAATTTGGAAGAGTGTTCTACTCTTTAATAAACACCATTTAAAGATCTTTATAATAAATATTTCTAATCTTCCCAAATGGTGCCAATTAATTTGCCTTATTAAAAAATATATTTCTGAAAAATTTATGAACTGAAAAAAGCAAAAATACACAAACTACATGCGCGTGTGTGTATGTACATATACATAAATATAACTACATTCAGATATTCTAAAGGAAGGGGGAGAGAATTCTCTAAAATTTCCATATTTGTACCTCTAGACACTTAAACCTTTAGCCGCAGCTTTCAACCAAATATCTTTCTCTTTTTCTTCACAGTTGACCAGAGCTCAAAAAAAAAAAAAAAATTAAAAAGGGACTGGGGATGCAGCACAGTGAAAGAGCTTCCTTTACATTGCGATAAAAGTTTGCCACTATTAGCACCCCTGGTAATTTTCATCACCTTCTCATTTTTCTCTAATTTTTAATAAAGGCAAATGTAATCAAATTTTCAAATGATTATACTAACACTAATGGATTGGCAAGACAGTGTTTCTCCTGAAACAGTGAATGAATGAAAGTCAGCTTTGGCATAAACAGCCCATAATATCAACTGTTGGGGAGGGGAGGACATTTGGAGTAGGTGTGAGTGAGTGATACATGAAATTTGATGTAGGATGATTTTCTTCTATACACCCTACTTGTTCAGTAAATAATAATAACCAAATGATATGCAAGGGCCAATACCAGACTCTGCAAAAGAAAAACATGAATAAGGTACACCCTCTGCCCTTAAAATGTTATGGTAAAACTTTAAACAATTCAGGGATTCCCCTCTTCCAATAATGTGCAATAAAAATGGCATGTAATTGCACAGCAGAATTCTCCTTTAAAACATGATCCACAGTTGTGAATCACCTCCCAGGAAGACAAAAGCTCTTCAGCTAAGAGGCACCTGAGAGCTCTTCTTGGATATTCAGTTCCAAACTCTGAGCTATTCAAATGGTTAGAGGTGAAAAAAATAGTCCAGCAATTACATCTGTCTACCACTGCTTTCTAACCTGCCAAACTGCACCCTGCCCTGCTGAGGGTATTCCCAAGAAGGCGTCCAACTAATCAAATATGCCAAGTCTGGGAAAATCACGATTTTCAATTCCCTCTAAGGGCAATACGGGAAGATAAAAGGATGGAGTAAGTCAACAGATATGCTAGGAAGATGGAATCCGGAATTACACACAATATTTGTTGTCTTGGTTGACTCATCTCATGATGAAGGTTGACTATCAGGAGACCATTGCTCTGATCTTTGTGCTACAGTTTGCTTGGGCAAGAGCTCAGCTTCTTCCTGTGCAAAATGGAAGTAATAGTACTTATTCTTCCAATCTTCCAGATCAACAATGACGATCAGATGAGATCAAATATGTGTTTATTCTTGAAAACTGTAAAATATGATTATTCTTGAAAACCATAAAATATGATTATTCTTGAAAACTCTCAAGTATTACGTAAAGCTTAAGTATCAACCATTACTTGGCTAGATGTGAAATTTTAAACTTTAGTGTCTCTATTTTTATCCCATTTATAAATCTGTAAACCTGCTTAGGAATGCTTCACATTCATTCATTTTTTTTTTTAAGAGGGACAGTGGGAGAGAGAGAGAAAGAGAAACAATTTTTTATTTAGTTTTTCATGTGGTTTTCGTTGCTCCAACAGTTCGTTGTGTATGTGGTGCTGGGGTTTGAACTCGCATCCTCACGCATGCCAGGCAAGTGCCAGTAACCACTGAGCCACCCCTCCAGCCCCACATTCATTCATTTTAAAATCCATATTAATATCTACTGTGTGCCACACTATAGGCTCAGTGCTGGATTATAGGAGAAGATAATTAAGACTTAGCTCTTGCCCCAGTAGGGTTTCAAAATCTGTATTAGGAAAAAATTATTTTAGGCATGCTATAATAAAAGTATAATTACAGAATCATGGGAGCACAATAAGAGTTCAAAAGCAGTTTGTTTCTCACAAACAGGTTTTAAAAGTTCAGAATCTGAAGTCTGGCAAAGTCTTCCCCAGCTGACCTGAGTCAGGTCAGCTATTTTTTCCCTGCCACTTATACATACCGCCCCTGTACTGATAGAGACAGATCACTGACAAGCAGCCTTCTTTCTAGCTGACCTTAGAAATGACCTTGCAGTTTAAAAAGATCCATCAGCCAAATCCTAAGCAGACTTAAAAAATAAAAAAACAAAACACTAAACACCTCGATTTCAATGAAAGCAAGAAAAAATCATTTACTTGCTTAAAATCCCATGGGAACTCCCTTATCTTGTTGCTGGTAAATGATATCCCTTTGTCACAGAACGATTTACAAGCTGTGAGTTAAAATAGGTGGTCTGTCTGCCAGAGGAGGAGTATTTTCATTAATCAGAACGACAGACGAAAAGTAGGCATGAAATATAATGTGAGGCAAAGAAGATGCCTATTAAAACAGCAGGCAAATTTTTAGTAATAAAATATATAGTGGCTAAGGGTGTTAACTCAGTGGTAAAGCACTTGCCTGGCATGCTCAGGATCCTGGGTTTGATCTCCAGGATATATATATATATATATATATATATATATATATATATATATATATTCTCACACATAAAATGTAAATATATATACATAAAATATAAACATATATACACACATATATGTGTGTGTGTGACTACCCTTTCTTAAACTTGCATTTGTATGAACAAATTAGAATCCTTCAGAAATCATGAGATCTGGGACCCCAATATTACAAAAATAAAATTGATCTGTTCTACAGCTATTGAAACTACTCAAAGCCTTTATTGAAGAAAACAGTTTTATAAAGGGAATTTCCAAAATAGAAAAATGGTTATAAGCTATTAGTTCTAAACTACATGTCTTTCCCTTGGTTTAAGCATCCTTAGGAACAGGAGAATATTTGTGGTGGATTTTTTATTTTTGCCAGGGGAAGGTGCTTTGCATCTCAAATACATTTTCTGTCACTGCAGTGATAAGATTTTTCTTTAAATGTTCCCACTTATTTTGGGTTTTGCATAGAGAATATCTAATACATTGTGCTAGCCTTTGTATTTTAAGAGTACTATATTTTTTGGATGGCTTGTACATTGGATAGTATGGGTGTTGAGTTTAAACATACTTTCCTGTCTTAATCTCTTTTTAATTCAGAACCCAAGTTTGCAAGATGAGAGGTTAAAGGTCAAGGGTGTCAAAGATGGCAAACACAGCTGTGGACCCCAGAGGGCCACCCACAGCCTCAGCTAAGTGACTTCTAACTCAGTGTAAATAATAACTCACATTTTAGTGGACAAGCCACAGAGACCATAAATATAATCCAAGAGCCAAATAATCGAACTTTTTAATACACTATCAAAGTAATTTCCTAAGCTCATCATGATGGTGCAGATCTGTCCGTCTGACTAACCTGCTGAGATTGGGACAGTTACTCAAGCTTCTATAAATGTAAAGTCAAGATGCAGATTATTGCTGGTAAACCCAGATATCAGCAAACACTACATAGATGCATCATGTGAATAGCTACATGAAGGATGGTGATTAGATCTTCAGCCTTTACTGAAGGAATTCAAAATTCATATTCCATATACAGAATTTCAGAAATGAAAATTTCCGTAGAGAACTTTTATGCCAATTGTTTGGGGTTTGTTTTTTGTTGTTGTTGTTGTTGTTTGTTTGTTTGTTTTCTCTTTCGGTGCTGGGGATTGACGCCAGGACCTCGCACATGCTCTCTGTCACTGTGTTAGCCCCTAACCCCTGCGCCAGGTGTTTTCAAAACTTTTTCAGCCTCAGACCCATTTCCACAAAGGAAACCCTGCAAGGACAACCAGCAATAGAAACGGATTATGGAGGTGGGGTTGTCCCACCCACTGTACCTGGACCCTGTCCTCTGACACTCTGCCCCAGAAGCATTTCCCCAGCAGAAGCGCCATCATAAATAAAATCCACATAAAATAAATAAAAAACCCAGTAAATCCTAAAGAGGTTAGACACTTTCCTGAATTACTCAATATTTAAAATATCAGAATTCTCTTTCTAATCTCAATCCTGCTCGTTATGCCTGTCTAATCAGGTATGAAAAAACATTTCTAAACAATGATTTGGGGTCAACTTGAAACCAAGAAACTATCCTATTAATTGTTATCTTCCTACACTAGACGCATGGGATATCTGGACATACAGCTACTATAAAATAATAAACCTGCTTTGCAGAAGTCACATCGGAAAGAATGACTCTTAGAATTTTTAGTTGTATTCCTAAAGGTGAGGTGATTGTCTCCCTCGGTGTCCTCAAATGACAGTGAAAGTACTATTAACCCCATTTTGTAACCCCCCACCCCTACCCCGGGTTCTGCAGATTGAACTAAGCATAAATTGAAAAACAAATTTGTGTCTGTATGAACCGGTGGAGACTTTATTACAGTGTAATAACTACACACACAGCATTTACATTGCGTTAGGTATTCTATATAACCTGGATGTTGCAAAGTAAGGAGCAGATGTACAGTGGATATGCATAGGTTGCATGAAAATACTATGCCACAGGGGCTGGAGCAGTGGCTTGGTGGTTGCAGGTCTTGCCTGGCATGCGCAAGTACACTGGTTCAAATCCCAGCACCCACGTACACAACTAAATGTCAGAGCAACAAAAGCCATTTGAAAAACTCAATAAAAATTGATTCTCTCTCTCTCCCCCCAACCCCCTCAATGTCCTTCTCTCTAAAAACAGAAAAGAAAATACTATGCCACAAGTAAAGGACTTGAACATCCATGGACTTTGCTATCCAAGGTACTTAGTGGAATTAATGGCTTGTCCTTACAGAGAGACTTTGTTTTGTTTTGGTTTGGTTTTTGAAAACAAACCCCAGTATTTAGAGAAAGTGCAATTGGGGGTTGATGTACTACGCCACATAAAATCAGAATGGAAACTAAACCACAAACAACGTGACATCTAACTTCGGCTGGAATGTAAGTCAAGTGAAATGTAATTGC
Source organism: Aplodontia rufa (assembly GCA_004027875.1). Lineage (NCBI taxonomy): Eukaryota > Metazoa > Chordata > Mammalia > Rodentia > Aplodontiidae > Aplodontia > Aplodontia rufa. The sequence continues at coordinate 18,075 of PVKS010020657.1, forward strand.
AATAAATACTGCTGCACAGGGAAATGTCAGCACAAAATTAAAGAATAAGGGAAATGCCCAAATTCCTAGCTCCAGTGATCTTAACATCTAAAGCAGGAGACAAAATATGAAACAACTGATTGGCAGGATTAATAGAAAACACAGAAAAACTGAGCATCTAAATAGAGCAGCAGCTGGGGATTAAAAAAAAAACTAAGCTTCAACTGACTACTAATCTAGGGTCCCCCAAACTTATTTTTGCTGACAAAAATAAGTAAGCTCATAGATCACAGGAAGGAAACCAACCCTATGCAAATTCTTCATCTCATCCTACACATGGAAAACGCAGACAGAGAGAAAGGATTTGCATTAATGGTCAAGGTCCTGGCATCTATGAGGAGCAAAACCCAGATTAGGGTCAAGAGCACACTTTGCTTGAGCTTTGCTGAGAAGGATGAACTGCAAGCTGGGGACATTTTTCCTTCTGATAATAAATATCTGTGTGTGGGTGGGGGGAGGAGTTGTAAAATACCTAGAAGAAGCAGAAAGGAATGTAGAGAAGCCATGAAACTCTCATCTATAATTATACCAACCAGTCAAGGTAACCGTGCTAGGCAGTTTTTGCTAGATTTCCCTCCAGGTTTTTTTTTTCTCCCTTAATGAATATTTGACCTAACTGATATCAGATTATATATATACCATTTCATTTTCAGCTGCTTCTTCTTCTTCTTCTTCTTTTTTTTTTTTAGAGAGAGGAACAGTGAGAGACAGAGAAAGAGAGAAACAACTTTATTTAGCTTTCCACATGGCCTTAGTTGCTCCAACACTTAGTTGTGTATACGGTGCTGGGGTTTGAACCCGGGTCCTTGTGCTTGCCATGCAAGCACGGAAACCGCTAGCCACCGCTCCAGTCCCCATTTTCAGCTTCTTAATTTGGCATTATGTCATGAGAAGTTTCCAACCTCGTTTAAAACATCTTGTCCACACTACTTTAAAAGGCACATAATATTTTTGGTGGCAGTTTTGCTTGATTTGCACAAGGTTCTTTGAAAGTGGCAAGGCACAGATCTTGGAGCTTTCCATGAGAATGATCCAGCTTCCCACTAGAATTTTTCACATCATGGCAAATAGCATTCACTGTGGATGGGAAATAGGAGGGCAAGGCAGTGAGCAAGGGTGGCTTAATAGAAAGCTGCTACAATCACCAGCTACCATGTTTAGGAAAACAGTCTTGTCTGAGGAATGCAGGCATTTCCTTGCAGGGTCTGACCAGCAATCCTTCCATTACTCTCAGCCAGAGTTTTTTTTTTTTTTTTTCCTGGAACCCTCAAAAATCCATGGACCATTCATACTTAGAGTGCTCTAAGAGAATTAGGCTGCTTCTGGTTTCTTTAATCACCTCCTCATGATTTAAATTGATTGCTAACCTCCAAAGAGGAAAGCTTTCCTTTAGCAAGAGTCGGATTCCAGAAAAAATTGTGCGGATCAAGAGGGGAGACCAAAGGACTGTTTCTTCATGCCTGCACCAGCAATATCCGACTGCATTGGATGTGTGCATTGTTTCCCCGTTTGCAGAATTTTCATCTGAAACGTTTAAAGCATGATGTCATGACACAGAAACATTTCAACTACAGGAAAACGTTCTGGCTCCATTCCACAGCAGTTTCAACAAATCCGTGAGGCAGTTTTGTCTCACAGAGGTGGGTGTGGGGAGAGGTACGCGTCATTCTAGTTAAACCTGTCTGGCGGCTCCTTGAGTTTTAACTGCTTAGCTGTTTGGCTTCAGCAAGACCTGAACAAAGCATCCTCAAGTCCTTTCCCACCAAGGCACTCAGAAGAAACGTCATCCGTCATCTCTAAACAGCCTCTTACTGTGCTTTTCTAAGTAGGGAGACAATAATCTCATGATTTAAAATAGGCATTGTTGTCTTTTCAAAACAAAAAATCGGTATTTGCATTTAATGTATCCCTAACATACAAAAAGGCTTTTTTCAGACTTCATTTTTAGCTACAGAGGAGCATGTTTAACTATAAAGGAACATAAGAGGACTTACATTAGTATGAAATATTTCTTGATTTCAGATTTATTGCAGATAAATGTTAAGAAAATTTACATGGACAGACCTGAAAAGAAGGTAAAATGTAAAGTTTTCTTAGAAGACTCTCTCTCTCTCTCTTTTTTTTTTTTTAGAGAGAGGGACAGTGAGAGAGGAGAGAGAATCAATTTTTCTTCAGTATTTCTTGTGGCTTTCCTTGCTCCAACACTTAGTTGTATATATGGTGCTGGGGTTCCAACCTGTGTCCTCACACATGCCAGGCAAGCTCTGTAACCTCAGAACCACGGCTTCAGCCCCAGAAAGCCGTTTTTAAGCTATGTATATAGCATGGTAAGATTTTTTTTACATTAAAATACATTAGAGACTTATGAAATGATCATAAGGCATAGAAATTATTCACTGGAAGGTGGATATACAGAAGGCTTATTTGTTCAAGTGTACATTTTAATAATAGTCCTTTAAAATAAAGATGTGCAATTCTGTAAGAAAAGGTAATTTTCACATCTGGTTTTGAAAATAAGGTCAGATTTCCTAACATCTGAGTCATTAATCTGATATTTATCACTATGATAAAAATAATTATAATTCCATTCATTTGTACAGCATATTATAGGGTATTTTTGTTAAAGTTTTTTTTTTGTTGTGGCAAAATACACATTACATAAAATTCACCCTTTTAATCATTTTCAAGGATGTAATTCACTGACATTAAATACATTTATGTAATTATGCAGCAATCACCTCCTCTGTCTCCAGAAGATTTTCCTAATCTCAAACTGAAACTGTACCCATTAAATTCCTCATTCTCCCTACCCACATGCCCTGGTAACCCCTGTTGTACTTTCTCTCTGAATTTGTCTACTGTGGGTAGCTCATGTAAATGAATCATCCAGAATGTGTCCTCTGTGGCTGGCTCACTTCACTGAGCGTAGTGTCCTCAAGGCTCACTCAAGGTGTAGTGTAAGTCAAGCTCTCCTTCCTTCTTAAGACTGGATAAGGGCTGGAGCGGTAGCTCAGTGGTTATGGTGCTTCATGGCATGCACAAGGACGTGGGTTCGAACCCCAGCACCACATACAAACTGAAGTGTCGGAGCAATGAAAGCCACATGAAAAACTAAATTGTCCCTCTCACTGCACCTCTCTCTCTTAAAAAGAAAAAAATGTTCCATTGTATGTATACGCCACACTTTGTTTATTCATTCACCCCTTGTTGGACATTTGAATTGCTTCCATCTCTTGACTATTATAAAGGATGAGGCACGCTTGTTCTTTTTTTTTTTTAAGTGAGAGAGAAAGTGAGAATTGATTATATTTAGTTTTTCATGTGGCTTTCATTGCTCCAACACTCCATTGTGTACATGGTGCTGGGGTTCAGATCTGAGTCCTGGCACGTGCCAGGCAAGCGCTGTAACCACTGAGCCACCGCTCCAGCCCTCTTAGCTTGTTTTAAGTAGTAAATTTATTATAAGATTTCCTTTCCTTTACAACTTCCCCATCCCCCAGAGTTGTAATGTCTTTCTTTTCTTTTTCTTTCTTTCTTTCTTTCTTTCTTTCTTTCTTTCTTTCTTTCTTTCTTTCTTTTTCTTTCTCTCTCTCTCTTTCTCCTCCCTCCATCCGTCCCTCCCTTCCTTCCTTCCTTTCTTTCTTTCCTTCCTTCCTTCCTTCTTTCCTTCCTTCCTTCCTTCCTTTCTTTCTTTTTCTTTCCCTGACATTAAACTCAAGGATACTTTACCACTGGGCCACATCCCCAGCCCTTTTATTTTTATTTTTATTTTTTTTGTTTTGAGACAGGGTCTTGTTAAATTGCTTAGGGCCTCACTAAGTTCCTGAGGCTGGCTTTGACAAACTTGTGATCCTCCTGCTTCAGCCTCCTGAGCCACTGGGATTGCAGGCGTGGGTCACGGTACTTGGCTTTTTTTTTTCTTTTGCTTAGTTGTCTGTCATTATCGTTGATTTATCTCCAGACTCTCCCCTTGTTGAATAATTATCTTCTCAATACAAATATTCATATCAGTTATTCTACTATTGCTGCTCAAAGAAATCACCCCTGGAAACTTCTGGCTAGCTCCAAGGTGAGCAGATCGTTCTCCAGGTGAGCTTCTCCATCCGCCTTGCCTGCCCTCCGTGTAGGTTGGACCTTTTGTTTCCAGGTCCAGTGACTTTCATTTTCCTGGTCAATCCTCTCATTTTGATGGCATACATCTTCCATCAACTTGACTAAGAAATGGTTCATGCAAGGACCAATTTTTGGGTTTGCCTCTGAAAGTGTTCTTATTCCACTACATATTTTAATTGATTTTCACCAAATAGGAAATTCTAGCTTGGAGCTCGTTGTCCAACAAATTGTTGGAAGCATTGCCCCTTATTCTTTTGCAGCACTGCTGGAGAGAAGCTCACAGCAACTCTGGGTCTCTGTGCATTTTATTAAAACCTTCAGTCATTGGGATGCTCCTTATGCATTTTTTCTTCAGTGCTAGGGATGAAACCCAGGACCTCACGCATGCTGAGCAAGTGCTCCACCACTCATCTACATCTCCAGCCCCATCATTTTGGGAACAGAAATTTAGGGACTTTGGGCTGGAGCAGTGGCTCAGCAGTTACAGTGCTTGCCCGGCATGCATAAGTACGCAAGTTCAAACTCCAGCACCACGTACACAACAAGGTCTTGGAGCAACAAAAGCAACATGAAAACTAAATAAAATTGATTCTCTTTCTCTCTCTCTCTCTCTCTCTCTCTCTCTTAAAAAAGAAAGAAAGAAATTTGGGGACTTCAACCTCAGTGCCTTTTGACTGGGTCATCAGTGCAGGAGAAAGAGAGAATATTATATTGTTCCCAGAGATTTGCTGTGGCCAAGATGAGGCTCAGGAGATAACAATGTCTGTTCTCTGTCATTGTCACATTGTCCCTTGTCTCATGTTAAAGGCATTTTTCCTTGGTGGAGAAGGATAAACAAAACCTGTTTTATGTGGAAAGAACAGGCTTATGCTTACTTCACTGGGGTCTCCAGGGCAGGCTTCAAATGTCACACACTGGAAATCACCCAACAGGTTGTCTTCAAGTCAAAACTGGCACAGTCCCTTCCATATTCATAACCTTGAATCTCCATTGCTACATTTGGGTGCTTTTCCACGTTCTCCAACTTTTAGCTAGATGAAGATCCCTGCCCCACGCCAAGCACCTGCTTTTAGTAATAAATGAGCAACCACCTCTGAAGGTTGACTTTCCTCCAGACTCTGGAATCACCAGTTGCTCCTCCTTTGGTCTACATTAATCCTCAAAACAAACCCAGGTTTTACCAGGACTCAGCTGAGCACAGGGAAGGCCATTAACTTGCCAAGGGAATATGACCACGGCTAGGATTCAAATTCAGTTCTGTGTCATGCCAAGAACCATGCTCTGAACCATTTTGTTAGATGGCCTTGGTCAGAAAATATACAACAGAGGACTGGAGCGGTGGCTCAGCAGTTGGAGAGCTTGCCTGGCATAAGCGAGGACCCAGGTTCCAAACCCAGCACCACATATGCAACTAAGTGTTGGAGCAAGGAAAATCTAAATAAAACTGATTCTCTCTTTCTTTTTCTCTCTCACTATCCCTCTCTTTCTTTAAAGAAAAAATTAATAACACACAATAGGGTAGTTTGGTGACTCTTATCCCATGCTAATCCATGGAAGGTAAATGCTCTAAAATGTAAACAATGATTACCTCTAGGTTTGGGAATAATGAACAGATTTTTTTTTAAACTTTTCTCTATTTTCCAAATTTTTGTCTTTACAAAGACCTTATTGCTAAAATATATACATATATGTATATATTTTAAATAGATGGACACTGAGAGAGAGGGAGAAAGACAGAATCAATTTTATTTTTATTTTTCATGTGGATTTCATCGCTCTGACACTTCATGGCATATGTGGTGCTGGGGTTCAAACCCACATCCTAGTGCATGCCAGGCAAGCACTGTAACCACTGAGCCACTGCTCCAGCACCCTTATTGCTAAAAACTCTTAATAAAAACTTTTGATTTACAATAACTTTAGAATCAGGAAAATACAATAAAAACAATGGATTCCACAGCCATAATATTTAATTCACATTCAATGTCTTGCTTATTGTTTTGTTTGTCCAGAACAGGCTGAACTCCTGGAAGCAGGAGGGCTGAACTTCGTAGCACTGATTATCCTGCTGGGCACTGGATGATAAACTCTAATAATATATCTCTCCATTCCTCTGTCTACTTAGCCTGCAGTTCTTTCTGAAAAGCTGTCAGGTCTGTCTGCATCCTATAAGACCCATGACAGCTTCACGTCAACCCCCGCCCACCTAGATGTACAAAATTGGACTAATGATACCTCTTGGTTCATGACATACACCTATCATTGCTCCCTGAAGGCCCACTTCACCCTATTTGTAAATTAATATATAGAATATTCACAACCCACCACCCAGAATGAATGTCACTCAGGTCTGCCCACCTGAGCTAACAATCTTGAATGATTTACCATTCATTTCCTGACATTGTTTTGTGATTGCTGTTGTTTTCGAACCCAGGGGTACTTTACCATTGAGCCACATCCCCAGCCCTTTTAATGTTTTATTTTGAGACAGGGTCTTGCTAAGTTGCTTAGGGCCTTGCTAAATTGCTCGTGCTGGCCTCAAACTTATAATACTCCTGCCTCAGCCTCCTGAGTCACTGGGATTCCAGGCATGGGTCATTATGCCTGGTCATTATGCCCTTGTATTGTTTTTAATGTTAGAAGGGGCTTCATGAATAACAAGGGGGTGATAGGAAGAGAGGAGAAGGGGGAATGTTGGAACTGAGATAAAGCAAGGTACATTCCAAGCACTTATAAGTATGTCACTGTATATACTATAGCCATATATATATATATAAATGTTCTTCATAGGTATAAGAATTATGTCTCTGTATTTGGGTTTTTTTTAGGAACAATATAAGGCCCAGAATAAAGGCAAGGGATCAGAGCATGGGAGGAAGGAGGTAGAGGGATGTGGGGCGGGGGGATATTGAACAAATTGTATTGCTGAATTGTGTGCATCTGGGAATATCTGACAGCTAATCCCATCATTATGTAAAGCTATAATGCACTAATAAAAAAAATAAAAAGAAGGGGCTTCATGCTCCATGTAACTTCTTGGACCTAACTTTCTTGCTCAATTATTGTATTTTTGATTCATCTGCTTATTGGCTGTTGCTATAGTTCATCTTCCATTTTGTTGGTTTAAATGACTTTTCATCAAATAGAACTATTCCAATGGATTTACCTTCTCTGTTAATTGATGGGCATTTGGTTCACTTATAAATTTTTGCTATTTCAAGCAGGTCTACTCTGAGCATTCTTAGATACGTCTCCTAGATTTTCTTCTGGGTATGCCTGACGGTAGAATGGCTGGGCCATAGGATATGTGAATTTTTAAGTTTACAAGAAATGGTCAAACTGTTGTCGCACATAGTTGCACCAATTTACATCCCCACAAGTTCTGTATAAGAAATCTGAATGCTTAAGATTTGTGTACAGATTCCCCAATACCATCTGTTACATCTTCCATCAAGTTTACAGAGCAAATCTATGCAAAAGTTCTAGTTCTGGGCGAGTGTTTCTTACCCTTTGTAAACTTTTAAAGACAACCACTACCTGTGATTTTTCCCAATCTTCTTGGTTGTATCTAATTCTCCAAAGAATTTTTCAGAACCCTAGAGAATACCTAACCCCAATGGCATCCTGGTGCGTTACAGGAAGGATCTTGCTTTGTGGGGTGCTGGGGATGGAAGCCAGGATCTCAAGCATGTTAAAAAAAACACACTCCACCACTGAACTACACCCCCAGCCCACAGAGGAGGTGCTCTTACCTCATCTCTAGTGCTCCCACAGGCTCACCCCACAGAAGATGTCAGATAGGTATCAGAAGAATGAAGTCTAGCAGTTAGTAAGCATAGTGCTTTCAGAAGAAGAAAGTGAATATTTTTTCAATGCAATAGACAACATGATGAGTGAATGAATGAATGAATGCCCCCTTTAAGCAAAAGAAAGGAGGGTCCCTATTCCCTCATTTCCCCCCCAAATGCCCTCTCTTCCTCCTCCTCCTACTCTTCTTCTTCTTCTTCATATTTTTTATTCATTTTTTTGGTACTCAGAATTGAATTCAGGGCCTCACACATATTAGACAAGTGCTCAACCACTGAGTTATGTCCTTTCTATTTTATTTTCAGACAGGATCTCATTATGTTGCCCTGTTTGGTCTCAAACTTAATCCTTCTATCTCAGCCTCCCAAGTAGCTGGGATTATGGGCAAGACCTTATTTTCTTTCTTCCTTCCTTTCTTCCATCACATTATTATTATTATTATTATTATTATTATTATTATTATTATTATTATTATTATATAAAGAGAGAGGGACAGTGAGAGAGAGAGAGAGAATCAATTTTATTTAGTTTTTCATGTGGTTTCTTTGCTCTGAGACTTCGTTGTGTATGTGGTGCTGGGGTTCGAACTCGCATCCTTTCACATGCCAGGCAAGCACTGTAACCACTGAGCCACAGCTCCAGCCCCCCAACACACTATTATTATTACTTTTTCCAGAGATAGTCCCTTTATCTATAGAAAAATAACCCTCTTCAGAGAGATGGACCTTTTACCTGAAAATGTCACAAAAGCAGGTGGCCTCCTCAGGCTGGATCCACCACCCATTCTCCACTAGGGAAAGGACAGTGAAAATAGAGGGGAGCAGGAGAGGTGACCATGGAAAGTGGAGGGGGAAGGAGAGGCACCCATGGGAATGGAGGGGGACCTGAGGCCCCACCTTCCTGCAGGGAAGCGGGTGGTCAAATCTGTCTCCATTCTTCAGGAATGTGTCCCCCACCCCCACTGCAGGCAGAACCATCCGGCATCTGCCCTCAATCTCCTGTCAGCCTGCTCTGCACCTAATGGTCGACCCAAGTTTACTTTTTTACTGTGGGGATTTCTTTGGTGCTGGGAATGAACCTCAGGCCTAGCACATTAGCTTACCTTCGTCTGTGCAAGTCTCTCTGCCTGGCAGTTTGGCCACCCTGTGAAGCTCCACAGGTCATAGATGATTCCTTTCTGTTCCCCATCCCAGCCCTGGTGCTGCAGGGGAGGAGGGTCTGCCGCACATCACCTTTGCTTCCTGGCCTGGTTCCTGCCTCTTGCTCCACACTCCTCATCGATCCGTCCCTCTGGTTTAAGCATGTCTCCCCCGACTCAATGGTCACCTCTAGGTTTTCATGAACAGCTTCTTGTGCTTCCAGTGAGCATGCGTGTTGGTGAGTGGTTTAAATGACAGCATTAAGAATTCATAGGGAGTAGAGAAGAACGCTCTGTCCTTAACCTGCCCCTAGCCTCTCTATTTCCATAGCTGTTACCCGGAGCAGGGAGTTGACCCATGCTTGGATTGGGTTGCACACCAGATGACTCTTCAGAAACCATCTCACATCATTCTCCATCCCCCTGTCAGCGGGTAAGATGCGCACGTACTCCCAGTGTGGCCTGTAAAGTATGAGGCCAGATCCCCTAACCAAATCCCAATCCACCCTCTGAACACTTGATGTTTTCTGCCTCTGTGCTCTGGTTCAAGCCCCTCCCGTAGCAAATGAGCTCCTTCCTCTGCCACAGAAGACCTCAAGGGACTTGGGATATAGCTTGCTCTTCATAAGGCCCTCCCAGCTTCCCAAAGGCCCTGGTTCTTTTTTTTTTTTTTTATTCCTTCTACCATCTGTCCACCCATCCTTCCATTCAATCATTCAGCAAACTTTTTTATTGTCTTTTGAGCATCTCTCATGAACCAGACATTTTGCTAGATTTTGGAGAAGCCAAAATAAGCCATACGTCCCATCCTAGAGGAATGCAGTTTCATAGAATAAATAATAGCTACCATTTAATTAGTGCATATTATATATCAGGTATAATACAGAGCATTTAAAACACTTTGTCATAAATTATCTACACACACAATAACACTGCGAGGGAGGTAATATAATCCTGATTTCACTGATGATAAAACAAAGGCTCAGGGTCAGGTTGGCCATCCATGGTCACCCAGTGCTAATTAGCAGAGCCAGGAACTGAAGCGCTCTCTTTCCCTTCCTCTGCCTTCTCTCCCTCCCTTCTAAACCCCTCAGCTTCTTCCTTGCCTCCTCTGAGTTCACAGCATTTGGCAAGTGTTCTTATACACGTACAATATGTTTTCTTCATGCATCTTCTAACTTGCTATTTAATTTTGTGTGTGCTCCGGTCTCACCTCCCCAGTTAGGTTTATAAACACTGTGAGAGAGAGGGAGTTAGGAAGCAATGAAATCAAGAATATCACACCCTGGAGAGAGAAGGGGTCATAGATATAACAAAATTGTAATGGCAACACCTCAAATTTTTTTGAGCAAAAAGAGAGTGAAAGAGAAAAAGAGAATGAATTTTATTTAATTTTTCATCTGGTTTTCATTGCTCCAACATTTAGTTGTGTATGTGGTACTGAGTTCGAACCTGGGTCCTTGCACATTCTAGGCAAGTACTCCAACCGCTGAGCCACTGATCCACGCTGAACTCCTCAATATTTTATAGTGCTGAGAGGAGGCCATTCATGGTTAAACAGGCCACCAACACTCACAGTGACCCTCCAACTTTTCAATTGTAAAGACCATTTTATTATTAAAAATTGCCAATCTACACCTAAGCAAAGTTATACTTCTGACTTCGAACAATAGAGAAAACACTTAGCATGTACTAGTATTAATTTTTTAAAATTCCATGAATTTAGCAATGCTTTTACACAAATTCATAGTTTAGAAGGCTGGGAGTACGTTTGGATGGTTGAACGTATGTTTGGTATGTGCCCTGGGTGCAATCCCCAGCACCACACCCCCAAATTTTGTTATTAATTACAATTACACAACTCTATGCTTTCAAAAATAGTACATGTAGGTGTAAAACATTTTTTATGCATTCTGTGGACAATGCTTGCAAACCCAGAATAAAAACACCTTGTCTCCTGGGGCAATCACATCCCATAGGTAAGGAGCCCTTTATCTAGGAGTTTGCCAACTCTGAACCCAGAGAAGACAGGGTGATGTTACCTTGTAAAGAGCTGGATTTCCTTATGGGTCCAGAATTCTTTTATGGGAGGAGCCTTAGTTTAGAGAAGAGCTGTGAAATTTAGGTGTTTGTAACAAGAATAAAAATGGGAGAAGGTCCACCCCGAGTCCACACCGCACCCTTACATATTGATTGTGCATCATAATTATCACAGGAGTGAAAGGGATCAGTTAACAGATTAGCAGTTGTTAATTCCGATCACTAGACAAATTTTAATTTAATTCTTTGAGCCACTTCAGCAGTCCTTGTTTTGGAGAACCGTGAATTAACAGAAATTAGTTTGTTCAGAGCTGGATATGAGCAACCAAAGACAGATGCCTGACATTGGAAAAGGAGAATCCCTCCCCCATGTCCTTGGCTGGACCTTTTTTGTAACTCACCTCACCTTTGTTTCTTATCAGAACACAAGAAGACCTTAGTACCCAAGAATGTTTCTGAATTGGCCTGGAAGAAATCATCAGAGGCACAAAATATATGACTTACTGCATAGCGCAAAACAGATGTTCAGTACTTTCTTTTTTTTTTAAAGAGAGACAGACAGTGAATGAGAGAGGGAAAGTCAATTTTATTTAGTTTTCCACGTGACTTTCATTGCTCCGATACTTCGTTGTGTACGTGGTGCTGGGGATGACCTCTCGCATGCCAGGCAAGTGTGGTAACTGCTGAGCCATTGCTCCAGTCCCCAATATTTTCTTTATTCATCTCCCTAATGCTTCCTTAAAGATCCTGAGATCCTAAAAGGTAGTATGCAGCTTAGAATATGATTATCACTTTCACCATGGAACTAAAGGAAGGGAGAGAGTCTAAGGATCAGTTAGCCACACCCCAGAAAGGTCCCCTAGCAAATGACTGCAAATATACTGGGGAAAGAACTAGCAGAGGTTTAATTAATTCATTAATTAATTTCCTTCCTTCCTTCTTTCATTGAGTGCTGGGGATCAAATCCAGAGCTTTGCACCCAGATTAGGCTTAGTTTTTAAAGTAATATCCACCTGGTGCAGCGGTGCACATCTGTAATCCTAGTGACTCAGGAGGCTGAAGAGGATCTCCAGTTGAAGGCTAGCTTGGGAAATGTAGTGAAACCTTGTCTCAAAATAAAATAAAAAGGACTGGGTGCATAACTCAGTGATAAATTGCCCCCTGGATTCAATCCTCAGAACTAAATAAAAAAAAAGAAAGGGGCTGGAGCGGTGGTTACGGCGCTTGCTTGGCATGCGCAAGTTCACAGGTTCAAATCCCAGCACCTATGTACACAACTAAGTGTCTGAGCAACGAAGGCCATGTGAAAAACTCAATAAAAATGGATTCTCTCTCTCTCTCTCTCTCTGTCCTTTTGTCTAAAAAAAAAGAAAAAAGAAATAAAAAGTAATACTGATATAGATTCATTTAAATAATCAGAGTTTGTGCCCATTTATTCTAGAAAATCATCCACAATACTATTACTCTCATCCCAAAACATGTGGAGTTCTGATTAAGTGCATGGAATAATTAAAGCCACAATATTCTATTTTAAGGAACAGAGGTCTGGAGGTGAAGCTTAGTGATAGAGTGCTTGCCTTGCAAGCCCTGATTAGATCCCGAGACAGAAGGGGGAAAGGTATTAGGTTCCTCTTATATTATACAGGTCAGGTCTATAAATACTCTACTTGGGCTTCCAAGTTTTCTGTTGGTCTGAAGAACAGACCCTTGAGAAGTCTCTAATACAATGGCTGGCACATAACGGGACTTGGGAAAGATTTGATGAATGAATGAATTGATGAACAGTATGCCTATCAGCTTCACAAACAAATGTAGAAACAGACACTCCATCCTCATGCAAGAAAAACTCAGGTTAGTGACTGAGAATGCAACTCATGTGTGCTAATCATTCCCGAGGCCCTGGATTCAATACCCAGCTCCATCAACAACAACAACAAAAGAAAAACTCAGGCTGGAACTTCACACAGATAATGAACAGCCATTTTCTTTTACTACTTGGTTTCCCTTTCCAAAACTATAGTTGTTGTGGTCTTTATACCAAAAGTAGAGGCAAATTTGGGCATGGTGGTACATGCCTGTAATTCCAGTAGCTTAAGAGGCTGAGACAGGAGGATCTCAAGTTGAAAGCCAGCCTCAACAATTAAGTGAGGCCCTAAGCAATTTAGCAAGAAACTGTCTCAAAATAAAAAAGTTGAAAAAAAAACGTGGGTGGAGCTGGTGATGTGTCTCAGTGGGTAAGTGCCCCTGGGTTCAATCCCCAGTACAGAAAAAATAAAATAAAATAAAAACAAAGAAAGGAAAAGAAAAGCAAAGGTAAAAAGGGATTCCCCACAGTTGTGTGTGCCTTTTGCACGTGCAAATAGATCAGGTCAGGCAACGTGTGCTGGAATGATTGACTCTAGGGACCTGGCCTTGTCAAGGAAGGTTTGGATAAAGACCCAAAGGAAAGGATAGCATGAGGTAGAGAAGGATGCCTTTGAGAAAGAGTAAAAGTGAAATTGAGAAAGGAAGAAACAGGAAGCTGCACATGTGTGCACATTCTGAGTCAATCAAAAGTATGCCAAATATGAATGGTTCAATTTTGATACACAAATAAGTGCTGAAACGCACCAGCTGCCAGAGATGTTCATAACACCTCTTGGTCAAACGGTTAAACAAGAAGACTGACTCCCTTTGCTATGGTTTCGATCTGAAATGTCCCCCAAAGGTCCATGTGTTAAAGACATGGTCCCCAGCTTGCTGCTATGGGGAGGTGGTGGAAAGTTTAAGAGGGGCATCTAGAGGGTTGTCTTCTGGTCCCCCTTGAAGGGGACAGTGGGGCCCCAGCCTCTTCCTTTCCCTCTCCTTTTTGGAGCCCAGCCATGAGCCAAACAGCTTTGTTCCACCACACACTCTTCACCCTGGTGTTCTATGCTGGCACAGGCCCAAAAAGCAACAGGGCTAACCTACCTGGGACTGCAACTTCCAAAACCATGAGCCAAAACTTATAAACCTTCCATCTTTTTAAGTTGACTATCTCAGTGCTTATTACAGTAACAGAAAGTTGACTAACACATCATCCACAAGCTTTGAGCTTTATAATTTTATATCAAAGTTTTGCAGCTTACATTAAGGATCCTAAGGAAAAAAGTGACAAAAATAGCGTCCTTTATCATTATGATTGCTGAGGTAAAAATACTAACAAGGAAGCTCTCTGTCCACTAAACAGATTTAAAGTGGTTAAATATTAAAATGGAAACAACCCCCCCCCAGACAACATTAGTGTATGGTATTAGAATTAAAGTAGTGTTTCTTTTGGACAGGGAGTGGCTGAAGGGGCAATGAGGGTCTCCAGCAATGACAGTAATGTTTTATTTTTTAATAGCACAATGGTTTATCCATGGGTGTCAAAATTTATCCAATTGTACATTTATGATTTGTATGTATTTCTCCACCATAAAAAGTTTACTTAAGCCTGAAGTAGTGGCACATGCCTGTAATCCCAGCAGCTCAGGAGGCTGAGGCAGGGGGATCACAAGTTCAAAGCCAGCCTCAACAACTTAGTGAGGCCCTAAGCAGTTTAGCATGACCCTGTCTCAAAATAAAAAATAAAAAACCAGGCTGGCGATGTGGCTCAGTGGTTAAGTGCCCCTGGGTTCAATGCCAGGGCAGTGATTAAGTTTATTTCAAGTGCCTATATAGAAAAACTATTTCATTGCCAATTGAGTCTATATAAAAGCATAAGCAATTTCAAAACGTACATGTATGTTCTTTAAAGAGTGTGGTTGATGGATAGAATACTAACAATAAGAGTTTCTACACATGAGTCAAGTATTTGGAGTTTCCCAAGGAGATGAGAAACTAGCCCTACATAATTAAAGGAAATATTTGGCTACATTACTACAGAGCCCAAACTGATCAGCAGATAAAAGTCTAGGCTTGCTGCAGGTCATTTGGTCATCTAGGGTGTTCTTTCCTAATTGTTTTCTTCTCTGGGATCACTAAAGGCCTAATTAACCTGCTGGTAAACAATGAATACACATTAGTGGTCATTAACCAAGGTCACGGGTCAACTAGTAGGGAAGGCTAAGTGAAGTGCTACCCATTGGATTTCCCTGGCATTACTATTTGAATTTTGAACGTTTCTCCAAAGTTCCACATGGTAAAGACTTGGTCCCCAGCCAGTGACTTTATTGGGAGGAGGTAGAATCTTTAGGAGGTAGGGATCGGCAGGAGGAAGTTAGGTCATTGGGGTCACTGGGGATATGGGGACCCTGGCCCTCCTCTTCCTCTCTCTCTCTGCTTCCTGGCTGCCATGAAGTGAACAGAAGTTTTCTGCCATTCGCACCTGCCATGATGTCTTGTTCCACTACAGGCCCAAAGCAACAGGGCCAAGTAACCATAGACTAAAACCTCTGAAACCATGAACCAAAATAAGCCTTTCTTCCCCATAAGTTGATTATCTCAAGTATTTTGTCGTAGTGATAGAAAGCTAATACAATACTCAATTGATGACAAGGGAAGATGAGCTCTACTACGAGTGTGTCACAATTATATTCTCAAGACAAGGTGATCCTCCCTGTCATTTTCTACCCCACCCTCAGGGGACAAAAGTAGCAAACACAACCTGGGACCGTAGGGCCCCTACCTTCTTACCTCGTCGGACTTCAAACTTGACTCCTGCTCTCTCCTGTGAGCTATTTCACCCAGGGTCCCTTCCTCCATTGACACTTATAGTAGAACTATGAGTACTCTTCATTCTCAACATCTGCCCCTTTTCCTGTTTTCTCAAACCTCAAGAATTAAGAAAAATGGCCAGCAATTCCATGAATACAAAATTCCCAATAGGATTTTTCTCATTTTTGAAACTCAGAGATAAAAATCTCAGAGCATCACATGATGATGTGGTGACATTTTTTTTTAAAAGTCCATGTTGATTTTTATCAGCATTCCACAAAAGTGTACTTCCATCTTGACAGGAACAGATCCACTTCCATCCCTTTTAAATCCTGGGATTCTGTGGAAGATGTCATGAATAAAACGGAACTATGGTGCACCTAAGGACTTTGCAGCATTTGGCCAGCTCAGCTTTGCAAAGGCTGTCACTGCACTGTCCCCACAGATGCCCAAGCCATCCCCAACTCATCCATGGTCTTTGCCAAGATGCCCAGAAATGTGGGCAGTCAAGAGCTGGGGATGTAGCCCAGTGACGGAGCATTGCTTAGCATGTGCGAGACCCTGGATTCAATCCCTAGCACCAAAAATATGAAACCATTTTTAAAAGGCATCTTTGGGAAAAACCAAAGAGACATTGATGACCTTTCTCCCAGACCTGCTCCTGAAATACTGGAACTGATTTAAAAGCAGAGAAACAGCAACTAAAAGGAGCAAGAAACCCCCACACCAAAGGGCAAAGGGAAACGCAGAAGAACCAAGCTGAAGTGCTTAACCCAGAAATTAAAGATCCACCTGTGGAAAATGGAGATGCTAACACCAGAGATCAGCCCCTGATGAAGCAAGAGATGCCAAATCTGATTAACACCCTAAGTCTCATGGATAATCTCAGTATCATCTTCTTGTAGAAGCAAGTTTGTTTTATCAACAATTTTGTATATGCAAATGCAAATGGTCCTCCTCCTCCTCCTCCTCCTTCTTCTTCTTTCTTCTTCTTCTTTTTTTTTTTTTTTTTTTTTTTTTTTTTTTTTTTTTGTACCAGGAATTGAACCCAGTGGCACTTAACCACTGAGCCACATTCCCATTCCTTTTTATATTTTATTTTGGGACAGGGTCTCACTAAGTTGCTTAGGGCTTAGCTATGTTGCTGAGGCTGGCTTTTGAACTTGCAATCCTCCTGCCTCAGCCTCCAGAGTCCCTGGGATTACAGGTATGTGCTACCACACATGGGTCTTTCTTCTTTTTGGGATGGTGGTGGTGCTGGAGATTGAACCTTGGATCTCATGCATGCCAAGCACACACTCTACCACTGACCTCCACCCCTAGCCTCTGAAAGTTTTCAATACCTCTAGAAATACACTTATAAGCAAGAAAAGCACCCTACCCCTTAAGTTGTATGTTTTTTTTCTTTTTTTTCTTTTTCCTTTTTGATAAGTGTAAATACATTTTTTGAAAGTGAGTTGATAGGTTGGTTGTATATTTTCAGTACAACTAGAAATTAGTAAAAATCGGGGGGCATTAGCCATTTTGAACATCTCATAACAAGAAACCTAATCAAATGGCAATTTGAAACCATAATCATGCATTGAGCATGCTGCAAATACCATATTTCTTAACTCTATTTCCTGTTATCTTTCAGTAGAATTATTTATAAAACTGATCCCTGATCTGAGTTCCCCCAGCCAGAATTGGCTGTCTCCTGTGATGTCACTATTTGTGGTAGTCCAGTTCTTCCTAATAACTTTGTTAATGTGCTGTGAAAGAGTGGATATTTTGAGCATGTAGTATATATGATATGAAATCGGGAATCAGTAGAATTTTAAACCTAACAAATTATTAATGCTTTAGGATAATGGCATTTGAGAGCCTCTTTTTAAGAACAAATTATCAGCCAGCATGGTAGTACACACCTGTGATCCCAGCTACTCAGGAGGCTGAGGCAGGAGGATGGAAAGTTCAAGGTCAGCATGAGCAACTTAGACCCTGTCTCAAAATATAATAACATAAGGGGCTGGGGATGTAGCTCGGTGACACAGAACTTGCTTAGCAGGTGCAAAACCCTAGGTTCAATCCCCAGTACTACAAAGAATGAACTGTCTTCAAATTTTAAGCTAAAATTAAATATATATATATGTATATATATATATTATATGTATACATACATATATTAGGAAAAGAAATACAATTGTGTAGCCTTCGATATTTTCAATACTTAACATGAAATACTTTATGTTTGCATATCTATTTATATAGATACTTAGATATTTGGATCACTATGTTCCTTTTTTTTTAAAGAGAGAGGGACAGTGAGAGAGAGATAGAGAAACAATTTTTATTTAGTTCTTCATGTGCCTTTTGTTGCTCGAAGACTTGGTTGCGTACGTGGTGCTGGGGTTTGAACTCACGTACTTGCGCATGCCAGGCAAGCGCCACAACCACTGAGCCACCGCTCCAGCCCACTATGTTCATGTTTTGATCATCAAACAGAGACCAGTAACATATCAATTAAGGAAGAGGAAAAAAGGCATGAAAATTCTAAGGACTGAACTGGAGGTGGGTGAGGTTATGTGACTAGTCTAATGTTGTATAGCAAAGG